>JAHKKF010517853.1:0-28812 GCA_019740295.1 Labeo calbasu
TATAGTATAGTATAGTAAAATATAATATTAATAATAGAAATAATAAAAAATAATAATTTATGACTATTATTATTATTGTTGTTGTTGTTGTTGTTGTTAATTATTATTATTAATAATTATTATTATTATTACTACTTATATTTATTATTACATTTTTATTACATTTTAGGTGAAAAATTTACTTAGTACAATGACATTGGGACAGTTTAATAATAATAATAATAATAATAATAATAATAATAATAATAATAATAATAACAATAATAATAAATTCCCAACACAATAAAAATAAAGGCTGTAAAAATAGGCTTTGTTGACTTTAGGCAAAATATATGCTAATTCAATTTTTTTAAAGCCTGTATTTTGTTTAAAAGAAAAATATAATAATGTAATAAATTAAAATAACATAATAAATTAAATTATTATAAATGAAATATATTTAAAAAAAAGAAAAACATCAATTTTTTCCCTCCCAAAAATGTAAATGTATATATATTTTTAATCTTCTTTTAAAATATAACTGGACCAGATGGTAAAGGAAAGGCCACCAAAAATGCCCTAGTAGGTATTTCCGGTATCTCAAACAAAACAGAATGGTGCTTGCAACTGCAAAGTCATGGGTTCTGATAACTGATAAAATATAAACCTTTTTATTCACTTTAAATAAAAGCGTCCGCCAAATGAATAAATGCCAAAAAAAGGCAAACAGCAGCTACTATGAAGAAGCTCAAATCTCATACTTCCACTTCGCCTTTTTAACCAAATGTTTGGGAAAAAGTGTCTTTTCACTTGAACTTTTTTATTCTTTGTATGTGTGCTTTCCTCTCTATCTGGCGTCTTTGGGGACTCAGATGCGTGACTGAACCACACTGTTTGTCGGTCGGACTCCTCTAAACATTCTCACCAAATAAAACCCGTAGACCATCAGTGTCAAACAGCACACTCCCTGAAGTCCTACCTCTTTATCCGTGAGCGTGTAGATGTATTGATGGTCAGGGCTGAACAGCATGTCCCTCAAAATTGGGTTCCCTTCGCTCACCACCACATTCTCATACAGCAGTGCAGGCTGGGTAATGGAGTTCACCAAGATCTGAAAGAAAGAGACAAGACAGACATTAAAAAATATTGTTTGGATTGGCTGCGATCTGACATTTAGAAGGTAGAAAAGTGGGGTTATAATGGAAACTGTCAAAAAGTTTTTGGTTTGGTGTCTCTTTAAGCTACATAATACAGCCATTTAACTCTGCGGCCTACACATCGATGCTTTAAGGGGAGTAAATCTGGCCTCGACCGATACTAAACAAATGAATCTTGGTCAATAATAACCACACAGACTCTTTTTTTGCTTCCTTCAACTGTTTGGCCCACCCTAGCATCACCCAGAGTCGTACCCTCCTTTAAGTCCCCCTCCCCGGCCTTATTGATGCAGGGTCAGGGGAGCGTGACCCCCGCATCCCGTGGTGTTTCAGGGCCTAATGATGTGCTCGGCTCCTGTGCCGCGTCCCGCTGATTAATGACCGTCCCCTTCGCCGAGCGCCGTGGGAGCGCATTACCTGGGCCCTCTGACACCACCCTAGCGCTAATGAAGAGAGCGCCTGCAGCACCGGAGTACACTAGAGCGCCGGACGACCCACTTACAAAAACACAAAAGCCACTAAAGCAGTCCGGTTTCCCTTATAAAGGTCCACATCATCGAGCGAAAGAGTTGCAGGAAGTTTTTAGCCACCCACACCTGGGAGTCGACAGTGTGGCCTATTTGGGTCAAACCCGGCAGCTGGATCAAGAGAACTAAAATTACACCTACAAACAGCTGAAAATAGAGTCAACTTAATCAGCAGTTTTGTTCTTTAACTAAACCCTAAAGTTGCACGACATGACCTCATGTAAAATACTACATTTATAGAACAACATTTATATGGTGAAAAAAATAAATTGGCATGACTGTCATGGACAGAATTAGTGAACCTCTTCCACGTTTTCTGCACTAGTTTTGAGGGTAAAATCTGCAGAATTTATTTTAATATATTTTTGAATTCATTTATTTATAATAACTAAGAGTATCACTTATAGGTGGCTAAATATTTAACATTATAAGACAAAATATTTAATGAACCTTCAAATAGTGAAGAATATTGAGTAGTGAATGAGTCTAAATAATAATAATAATAATAAGATATATTATATGTTGGGACAGTTTTCCATTTCTATGTTGTGAAACATATAAATAAAAAATATATATATTTATTTATTTATTGAAATCATATTTAAACTACTATACTGTTGATATGTTAGAATGATGCAAAATAAAATAAAATAAATCTTTACAATAAATTATGAATAATTCTACTCACGGTAATTATTATGGTTTTAAACAGAAATTTTTTTCCACTTGTATTTTATATTATTTAAAACAAAATCATATTTTAACTATTATATTGTTGGTATGTAGAAATGACAAAATAAATACAATTAAATTAAATTAAATTAAATTAAAAATGTTTAGTAATGAATAATGAATAAGTCTACTCATAGTAATAATTCACATTTTTCCATTTATATTTTATTTTATAAAAAATCATATTTTAACTATTATATTGTTGGTATGTAGAAATGCCAAAATTAAATGAAATTAAATTAAAAGTATAAAATAAAATTAAATAAAATAATAAAACAAAACAAAACAAAATAAAATAAATACATTTTTCGTTTAGTAATGAATAACTCTACTCTTCTATACACTTCTATTGTATTTTATAAAAAAATCATATTTTAATTATATTGTTGTTATAAATAAATGCCAAAATTAAATAATATTAAATTAAACTAAATTAAGTTAAATTAAATTAAAAATGTACAAATAAAATTACATTAAATTACATGAAATTAAGTCAAATTAAAATGAAATAAAATGAATATTTTGTAGTGAATAACGAATAAGTCTATTCATGGCAACTATTATGATTTTAAACATATAAAAATCATATTTAAACTATTATATTGTTGGTATGTTCAAATATATTATATTATTATTATATTACATTATATTATATTATATTATATATAAATATTTTTATTGAAAACAAATAAATATTTAGTAGTAAATAACAAATAAGTTTACTCATGGCAATTATGATTTTAAACAGATAATTCAGATATTTTTCCATTTTTATTTATATTATTATATTATATTATATTTATTATATTATATTTAAGCTACTATACTGATGACAAGTACAAATGCCAAAATTAAATTAAAAGTATAAATATAAAACAAATAAAAACAATAAATGACTTCTCCATGATTTTTAGTATTATATTTTCATTTTTAATTTCCAACTTCAGGCCTTTTAGACTATAATTTTGGGTTATGATTTATATGGTTTATAATTCCATTTTCAATTTCCAGCTTTTTCCAGCTTTTACACTATTTTAATTCAGTGTTTTCCATGATTGCAGGAACCCTTTATATTGTTGCTCAATGGGTGATGGAGGTTCACATAACAGCAAAGCAGTCTGGGAGTTGGAGTCTGTTGTTCATCTCCCCCTCCATCACTTCATTGGGTATTCCCTCCCCCCGGGACGTGGTTCATTATGAAGTAGTGGCAGATAACAGCTCAAGGACAGCACATCCTCTCCCTCAGCCAATCCTTCTGGAACTCTTGCCAAGAGACGCTGAAGTTCCTGCAGTGGGACGCGAGCTGGAAGACATAGAGAAAGGATCTTCCCTCGTGCCCGTGCAGGAGAACGCACGACAGGAGGGAGATGCTTTAGCCGCATGGAGCAGGAATACTAATCTAAAAATACTGGCCGCTGCAAGGCTTTGGTTTAAGTTGCAGGACACTAAACAAACAAACTCCCCAGCAAGTTTCCCTGCCATATGAAACTAATTAAATGGGATAAACATATATAATTGTTCTTCAAGGGTGAGCAAGAGTTGCCATCTGCATTTCTCCGCCCTTTTTCAGAGTCGTGCAGATTGACGTAATTGTGCAATGACTCTTCAAATTGCAGATTCTTGGCAGATGGCCCATCTTTCGCTTAACAGGAAGAAGCAGCAAGAGCTAGAGAACTCTCTGTCTCGCGCTGCCTCCATAAAGGTGTCAGGAGAGATGGAAGTTGGAAGGTGAAAAAACAAAAACAAATTCAGTTCTCCCCTCTGACTGCTGCTGAATCCCAAAACACTGTAGTCTGGAGGGTTACTGCTACTGTCGCTGCTTTAGATAGCACATTCAGTCGCTTCCTGGTTCACAGGACGCACTATGAAATATGATTTTTGGATTATTGGAGTACGTCTTGCATTGAAATACTATTTTTACGTACTACTGATGAACTTCAAAATGCCATGGTTAATTCGATGCGTACCTTCCAATTCTTCGTAATTATTTGTGATTTTTTAAGAATTTATAAGAAATATAAATTAAACATTTGATTTATACTATTTTGTACAATACACACATACATATACATACATATATATAAATTTATATATTTTAAATATTTTCTATATTTGTATTTATAATATTTGTATTAACATAAAACTGTAATTATTAAATATTACTGATTACATTTTATATTTAAAAAATTATGTAAAAAAAGATCTGATTATAAAAAAATAAGATTTTTTAAATAATTGATAAGATTATACATATTATATATATATATAATATTTTTATACTATATATTTTTATTTTTAATATTTGTATTAACATAAAACTCTTATTATTAAATAGTATTTATTACAATTTATATTTTAAAGATATATATATATAGTTAAAAAATTAAGCATTTTTAAAGAATTTTTAAGATTATAATTCTAATATTTATATATCTATATATAAATCAAATATTTATAATATCTATATATTTGTATTTTTTATTATACATATTATATGTACTTATATATTTTTGTTTTAAAAATTTGTATTAACAAAACTATTATTATTATAAATTATTACCTAAATGTTATATATAAGATTATAAAAACAAGAATTTTTAAGAATTGTATAAGATTATACATATGATTTTATAATAATATTTATAATATTTATAATTTAAATATTTAAAATAAAATTTCTTTATTTTATATTTTACACTTTATTTTTTATTTTAAATATATATATATTTATATATATATTAACTTTTTTAACATTTGTATTAACATAAAACAATTATTAAATAATAGTCATTACATTTAAGATTGTGTGAAAATTATGATTATAAAAATATAATTATATATATATATATATATATATATATTTTATATTATACATTTCTTTATTTAGATTGCTTTTAATTAATGTATTTTACATATTTTATATTATATATTTATTTTATTTTTGATAATTGTCTAATTAATCTAATCTTAAATTAATCTAAAATTAAAATTATTATATATAATTCATAACTATAATTTACATATATAAATTACACATTTTATTTATATAGTTATATAGCTTTATCCTTCATAGTTTATAAAGTTATTTTATAGTTTATTTATATAGTTACAAGTTTCATTTTTTTATATTTATGTAGCTTTAATTAACCATATTTAACATATTAACATATTTTAAATAACTATATTTGATATATTAATATATGTAAAATATATGAATGACATTTGTATTCTGTTGTTATATCACATATATCAAAACATCATACGAATCTATGTAGAAAAGCATTACCAAAGTACAACTTTGGAAAAAAATAATACAAGAAGTAACTAGCACTTTCATGTTTCAACCACCGGGGTCAACGGAGAGTCCAGAATTGTGTAGCGCACCGATAAATGTCGCTTTAACCAAAAACAGCCGAATGTCCTTGGGGATGACTTCTCCGTGCGCGGCGCTCAAATCATTCATACCAAAACAAATATCGAATTCACGCCGTCTTATTAGATGAATATGTTCCATGATTGCTACTTACATTATCTTCTTATGTTTATGGTCCCATTACAGTCAAGCCATGACAGAATCATTTCAGGACAGAAGCAAGCGTGTCTAGCCTCCTGCTGCAGACTGCACATAATGAGCGCATTGGGTAATAACCTAAAATAGGCACCTATAAATTAAGAAACAGAGCCCTGCAGTCATCTTTAATGCTGGTCTATGGATGAACAATAATTAAGGTGGACCAGGGTTCATTGAAGGGTCACTCCTGACGGCTTCAAAGCAAATTGAAACAGGTCTGGTCTTTTCAATCCCGTCAACGTCTCCGCTAAAGCACGTCTGAATTTCTGTGTGACCTTACGACGTCGACGAGGTCAACAGTCTGTGCAATGATAAACTGTCCTAGACATTAAAGAGCTTGTGGCTGCCTCTTATGTAAGCCTTCAGATGGGAGAAAAGGAAAGAAAAAGACGGTTGTCCCTCACGGGCAGCTCAAAATCTCAGCGTATACTGGAATACTGCGAGAGAATGATTGACAGGAGTTTTGTCACGAAACCCAGGCGTTTCTCTGCCGGAGACTGCGGCGACCCATCAACTCTCCGTTGTTGAAAATCATTTTACTCCGGCTTGGATGGGGAGCGGAGACATTTGGCTAATTAAATCAAACAGGAGGGCACTTTCCAGATGAGCCTGAATCCAATTTCATTAGTGCCCTCTCAGCCACGGATAATGTGCGGACCATGAGGTCGCTCTCGGACGTTTCGTGTCTTGACATCAACGCGCTGGAGTATGATCAATAAAGGATGCTGAGTTGAAATGCAGGATTGAAAGCATGCTGGCTATTCCACAGGCGCTGGAGTTTGACCTCAGCGTTCGCACATCTTCCTCGACTGGGTGTTCAGAGGAAATGAAGCTATAGTATTGCAAATGAAAAATCATTACAGCTCTTTTTAAAACGCATAGGACAAACATACAGTCCTGAATTGGAATTTAGGTACAATATAAGATATAGAATTGTAGTTCAAATTTCAATGCAAGAAGGTAGAATTAAAATATTAGTAATTTTGGGCATATTACATAATGCCTATTAAAAATAATAATAAAAATATTATTTAAAAAATAATATATTTGTAATTAATATGTAAATAATATAAACCTTTAAAAATAAACATATTTTTATAAATAGTACATAGTATACTGAACAACAAAACTAATGATTAGTAATATGTATATCTATCATTTTTTATATTTAATTGCATTTTTAATAGGTATTTTGTTATTTTTTTCTAAACTTTCAAACAATATTTAACAAAAATAAACTAATAATAATAAGAAGAATATATATAGTAAATAATATATTTATATATAAATCTAATCGAAAATAAATAATATATATTTATAAATAGTATATCTATAGTGTATCAATCAACAGATATAATAATAATAATAATAATAATAATTTTTTAACATTTTTTTTTTATCAAGACATTTTATAAATTTGAAAATTTTGGAAACAGTAACAAAACACCTATTAAAAATAAAAAAAAATACAAATATTATTTCAAAAATACATTTGTAAATAATACAAAAATAATTACTTTTTTCCAAAAGTAATAAGTGTATTTATCATATATTTTATATTTAATTTTCAAGGTATTCAAGGTATTTTGCTATATAAGCCTTTAGATGGGAAATCTATCTATCTATCTATAATAAATAATACATATATTAACTTATGAAAAACTTAAACTTATGAAAAGTGAGCCAATTATACAATATTGAATTTTGCACAATCCTGCTGTATCCAGTACAATATTGCTGTAACTTCCGAAAGCCTTGAAAATCACCGCTTTGCAGGAAGAGTCGCTTAGTGCGAGCGTCTCCAGCCTCTTTGACCCTTTTCTGGAGGGCATCCAAGACTTCCCATGGCACCTGCTGACTTCACAGTCTGCGTCTTGCCGGCAAGAACAGAACCTGGTACACACAAACTCATTGGGCTTGATCAGCGTGACAGATTACTCTGTGAAATTAATCATCTTTCTCTGCCATGCTGCTGCTCTCGCTATAGGACGCCGGCCAAAAAGCAGCCGCGGACAGACAGTCCCAGTGGGCACGATGATGGCACGCCACTGCGCGGTTCCCTGGGACCCGATGCCCACTCCCTGGTGAGTTTCATCATTAATAAGACAAGGAAACAGGAGCAGGGTTGGTCTTTGCATGCTTGAACGACTTGAATAAACCAGGGGTATAATCCAGCTGGAGACACCGAAGATCAATGTCGCATCTGTTCGGTCTTTGTGTTGTCGTGTGCGGCATCGCGGCGACTAAATGATAAGGGGGAAAGACGGAGCGAGCGCGAGAAGAGGGGGAAATAATAAAGGAAGAAGGGGAGTCGATGCTCGGTCCCCGGAGAGCGGCAGGCATGTCTCAGCCTCCACCCTTTTTAATCTTTCAGGCTCTCCATGGGTACAGCATCTCCTCCGCCACTCACCCCCGCCGCTGCTACAAGCTCCACTCGCATGCTCTTGACATAACTAGGTCTCCCTGTGAATAATAAACCAGCCGCCAGATTCCTGCCTTTGATATGCAGCCCTTGAAGTAAAGATCTGCATCTGATTGAGCACAATCACTGGCTAATTAATGAGACGGAAGGCCCACGCTGGGCCTGCGCTGGCCCGACACGCTGCCACCACTGTCCGTCCCGACTCGTTCCCCTGAGAAGAACCCAACTGAGCCTGGAGGAAGAGACTCGTGGAGCACCCCTGGGACAGGGAGACGCGGCTTACGCAATGACAGTGGCGAACGGGCTCAGCATGGGAGATAACAAGATGTAAAAATAGGATCTTTCGGCTATAGGTTAGTCGAAATGATGAGAGATGTATGTGTTAACACTCTTGCTAATGATTTTGTGGGTTATATTTGCCTTATTTGGCCTAAGAATGCACAATGTATTGGAAACCACACATCGATCAATAAATACTGTATTGGACGATGCTTAAATTGCACGTATGCTGGTTTCACTGTTACATTTATCTAACGCTGACTTTATAGTAAATCTTTGATTTAATAAAGCTGTAATAACAAATGTATTCTTAAGATTTATCTAATATCAAAATTAATATCCATTTTTTATACTGGATATTATCGTTATGATGATGCCTAAATTTACCTGTAACATTTAAAACAACTGATTGTAGATCTTAGTGCTTTATTTTTTATTTAGACAAAATAGCATAGAATTTTAATATAACATAAATAAAAGTGATTTTTTTTAATATGTTTGAAACAACATATTAAAATATGAATGATAAAAAAAATAAATAAATAAATAAAATTGGAACGGTAGAATGATGGAACTATAGAACAACAGAATGACAGACAAAACGACTGATAGAATGTAGATAAAATGATAGACACAACGATAGAATGGCAGAATGAGTGAATGATAGATAGAATGATAGAACGATAGACAGAAGGTATATAGAACGACAGACACAAAGATAGAATGATGGAGAGAAGGATAGAATGACAGAATGTCAGACAGAAGGATAGACAGAACAATAGAATGATAGAAAAATAGAACGACAGAAAGATTGAATGATAGAACAACAGATAGAAGGATAGATAGAACGATAAAACAATAGAGCGACAGGATAGATACAACGACAGATCATTAGATAGAACGATGATAAACAGAACGATAGACAGAAGAATAGATAGGACGATAGAATGATACAAAAACAGAGAGAAAGACAGATAGAATGGTAGAGCGATAGACAGAAGGATAGACAGAATGTTAGACAGAAGGATATATGTAATGATAGAATGATAGACAAGGATAGTTAAGATGACAGAATGATAGAATGACAGAATGACAGAAGGATAGATATAACGATAGACAGAAGGATAGATAGAACAATTGAAGGATAGACAGAATGACAGAAGGATAGATAGAATGATTGAAGGATAGATAGAACGACAGATACAGGGATAGATAGAACAATAGACAGAAGGACAGATAGAACGATTGAAGTACAGATAGAATGACAGATAGAAGGACAGACAGAACGACTGAAGGATAGACAGAATGACTGAAGGATAGATAGAATGACTGAAGGATAGATAGAATGACAGATAGAATGATAGATAGAATGATAGAAGGATAGAAAGACAGAACGATAGAAAGATCGAATGACATAACGACAGATAGAAGCACAGACAGAATGATAGAACAGAACAACAGAGAAGGATCGATAGGATGATAGACAGAAGGATAGATAGGACGATAGACAGAAGGATAGATAGGCTGATAGACAGAAGGACAGATAGAAAGATAAAACTGATAGATAGGACGATAGACAAGGATAGATAGGATGACAGAAGGACAGATAGGACAATAAAACATTATATAGAATGATAGACAGAAGAATAGATAGAATGATAAAAAAGACAGAAGGATAGATAGGACTATAGAACGACAGAACAACAGAATGACAGTTAGAAGGATAGATTGGACAATAAAACGATAGACAGAAGGATAGATAGGATGATAGATAGGATAGAAGGATAGATAGAACGATACCCAGAAAGATAGATAGAACGATAGACAGAAGGATAGATAAGACGATAAAACAACAGACAGAAGGATAGATAGTATGATAGATAGAACGATACACAGAAGGATAGATCAGACGATAAAATGACAGAGAGAAGAAAAGACAGAAGGATAGATAGGATGATAGAACGATAGACAAAGATAAAATGACATAAGGATAGATATAACGATAGAAGGACAGACAGAAAGATACAACGATACAGATAGAGGGATAGATAGTTTACTTTTTTAGATAGAAAAATTATTATGATTAGTAATACAAGTATATCTTTAATATTTTTAGATAGATAATAATATAGAAAAGAAATAATATAAATATATAAATGTGTATTTTATACATTTTTCGTATATATCACACATATTTAAAACGTGTCTCTAAAAATATATATTACGAGCTGTATGGGACGTGTCAGAGAATGCATGCTAACCATTAGCTCAAGTCTGTATTTTCTGTCCAGTGGTCTTTAGTTTAGTATCTTCATACCTTGTGCACTAACTAAACCATTTTTACCCACCAGATGCTTCAACGGAGCAGGACTTAGACATGCTAATTAAACGCAGCTCAACTGTCCCGCTATGCTAATCCTCTTCCTGGAGACGCAAAAACAACTTGCGCACTGGAGGAGGCAGGTCAAAACCCTGAAAGCCACGGAGAGACTCGCAGTCTTCACCGAGGGACAACTTTGTTATGCGGCACAGACAAAATATACTCATCGGCCCAGATGGGTTTTACGGGGAAAACAAGTGCACCTCGTGGGCATTGGGATCTAGGCAGTCTCCGAAAGCAGGGCGAACGGGCTAATCATAGAGGTCTCTAGACGGTGGCCTCAAAGCTCCTATTTTCTAAACGTTTCATTATGACAGTTTGTGCAACAGATAGCAGCTCAAGCTCATTCGAGCTCGTTCCACTTCCCTTGCAATATCTGATTTGGCCCCGGGTTCGAAGGCTCCTCGGAGCATTGCGAGGAATTTCATTTCTATTTTCCTACTTGTCGTCTTTCCGCCATCCGCTCTCTCCCGCTCTCTATCTTCCTCTCTCAGAACCCCCCCTCCCTTCCTTCAGGTCCTCTTGACACAACAGACGCACACCGGCAGTCAAGCAAGACAGACTGCGCGCTTAAAACTAGGTGGAAAAAATGGGAGTTTGCCCTGCAGTGAGTATGAAAACAACTCCTAAGTCATCTCCATTTGTCACAAGCTGCACACTGGAACTGCCAGGCCACTTCTCATACACTCAAACCTCTGACAAGAGCGAGCTACGGACAAAAATATCGAACAAATGGGATGCTATGCAGCTCGGCATAACACCGCAATACCAATAGTCATTAGGGAAGCCTCCGGCGACGATTTCTTTAACTACACGTCGCGCCTGCCTATACATCATCTCCCAATGCTAAATGGGGATCCAAACAGCTCGTTTGTGAACGTAAATGCCACAACTTCATCAACTCATGACTGGGTTATCACACGCAAAAAAATTGAGTTCTCTCAAGGCATTTTCCTCAACATTTAGCTTTGTAATAAATGGGAAAATCAGGATTTCCTGCCAGATTTAAGCCTTGAGTATTTGTATTACTGCACACATCTTCCATATCTGACGCACTCAATTATTTTGAGCTGAAAATCATAATGCAAACTGATGAGAGTGATAATTATGTAAGTTTAATTATGAACTTCTAACAATAACTGTTAAGACCTGTCACCTCACTTTTTTTTTCCTCATATAAGTCATTTAATTTCCGTAGCTCATTAGTTAGCTAGAAATATAACTGCAGAGAGAGCATATTATTTAAAGCACATATTTATTTGTTAATTATATGTACTATATTATAAAAGCATTGTATTTTATTTAAACATAAATCTGAATCAGTCTAATAGTAAAAAAAATGTTTGGAGTTACAAGCAAAGACTTTTGTTTTGCATTCCGTCCATACAAAACACAAAGAAAAAAATCAAATAAAACAAATAAAAATAAATAAATAAAAATATTCTAATAAAGTACACGTTTAAGGTTTTAGAACAATGAGATTTTTTTTAAGAAGTCTCTTCTGTTTACCAAGCCTGCATTTATTTGATCCAAAGTACAGCAAAAACAGTAAAATTTTTGAAATATTTTTACTATTTAAAATAACTGTAAATAAAACAATCATTACTTCAGTCACATGATCCTTCAAAAATTCCGATTTGCTGCTCAAAAAACTTTTATAATAATTGTTATTATGTTGAAAATAGCTGAGCAGAATTTTTTCAGGTTTCTTTGATGAATAGAAAGTTCAGAAGAACCACATTTATCTGAATAGAAATCTTTTGTAACATTATAAATGTCTCTATCATCACTTTTGATCATCAATTTCAAGTATGGTTTTCCAACAACAAAAAAATTTTTTGCAAAAGCTTTTTATTTCAGATAAATGCTGATCTTTGGATCTTTTTATTCATCAAAGAATCCTGAAAAAAGTACTCAACTCTTTTAAATAATAATACTAATAATAATAATAATAATAATAAATGTTTCTTGGACAGTAAATGAGCATATTAGAATGATTTCTGAAAGATCACGTGACACTAAAGACTGGAGAAATGGTGCTGAAAATTCAGCTTTGAAATTACAGGAATAAATTATATTTTAAAATATTTTCAAATGGAAAACTGTTATTTTAAATAAAAATATTTCAAAATTGTACTGTTTTTGCTGCACTTTGGATCAAATAAATGCAGGCTTGGCGAGCAGAAGAGAATTCTTTAAAAAAAACATTCAAAATCTTACTGTTCAAAAACTTTTGACTGGTAGTGTATAGTGTTTTTTTTTCAT
This sequence comes from Labeo calbasu, assembly GCA_019740295.1. Taxonomy (NCBI): domain Eukaryota; kingdom Metazoa; phylum Chordata; class Actinopteri; order Cypriniformes; family Cyprinidae; genus Labeo; species Labeo calbasu. The sequence goes on from JAHKKF010517853.1 coordinate 13,313, forward strand.
TCACCCAAAATGTATGTAATGTATACATGTTTTTTCCTGCACCTTTTACCTATGCCTTCTTATATATTTTGTTTTTTGAAGGTATAAAATAAATATTTAAATTATATATTTTAAATAAGAAAATATTTTTTCTTCAGTCATACTGTTTACAACAAACATTTAGCATGTATTTTCTACATATGTTTGCCAGATTTTTGCCATATGGAAAAGGTCAAAACTGCATAATAATGAACCAGGTCACATATACGGCTAAATTTATTTTCCACAAACAGATGCTCGATTAAATGCGAACACCCTCACAAATGCAAGCTCATCAAAAATTCTTTAAAGACAAAATATGGGTCAGCGTCACAAACAGAGCATAACAAACCACATTTTTAGCAGTGCAATCAGACGGCGCTCCAAATATTGTCACTTTTGAGGGTCACACTCCACGCGACAAGCTACGCTGTTTGACACGGGTCTGTAATCCTCAATGGCGGCTCTCAGTGAGTGTCACCGAAATGCCATCTGCAACAATGGAGTGAGGGAATAATACTGACAAAGCCAAACAAAAACTCTCCCATAAGGATGTGAACGTACTTGACACATCAAAGCGAAGAGAGCGAGCGCGGCATTTTCCCAATCTCACCCCGGCAAGACAATCTGACATACCTGAGCACACAGAAAACGCTGCGTTTGAGCTCAGAGGAAGAGGATCACTTGAGGACGGGCTCCGTGGGGACAAACTACCTGGCGGTGCTTGAAAACTAGAGAGAGAGAGATGCAAGATACAATCTGCAGAGGGTGAGCAGGTCAAAATAATCCCAGTGAAGCCTTCTTCATGGAAGAGCTCCCTCTGTGAAGCAAAGCATTGCCTTCAGCCAGACGCAAGTCTGATGGAAATGGTAAACATTACTATTATATAGCGTGTACTGACATCTTTTGAGGGTTTGAACTAATTATGAACCTAGATAAAGGTGCATTTCATTGGCTATTTACTTCTAGACCAATATCATATAAAACCGTTCATGACACATCTTATAAAAACCAGTACAAACACAATCGATTTGAGTCTTTAAGGTTTATGAAAGGGTAAAGCGCTTTATTTGAAAGCAAACTGGCTGTAAAAAGCAGCACTGACTCTTCCAAGAAAATTTCCATTTGAGAATAAGCTCTTAAATTTTCCCTCGAGTAAAAAACAGGCGACAGAGATGTCTGAAGATTAATTATGCTTATACATTAACATACATCCTTGCGTTACTAATACCCCGCAAGTCGTTCTTAAACACGAGCGTTCGTCTACAGATCCGAAGTAGGTTATTCAATGTTCCATTTAGCTCATAAATTTCTCAGACGGATTGAAATTAAATTCGAGAATGTTTATGCGTGTGTGGAGGTGGCTAAGAGTGTGTTGCCAATTAAGTTGCTCGTCTACAGTAAATGTCAATGCACATCGAGACACTTAACCTTCCATACAGACCCTCGCACTTTTCAAAGACGTTTATCCGTTCGCAGCATTCCACATATTTCTCACAGAATCATCATCAATGGCGACATTCCGCAGCGCTGACCGACGCCAAATGGAATCCCACGGACCCGAGAGAACATTCTATGCAGCGTGAAACGCCAGAGGGGCGTAAACAAGCGTGTAGCACTACAAAGAGCCGTCTCTGAAGAAATGGCTAAACGATGTTAGCGTTAGATGAGAGAAGAGAGAACCGCAGGACAGATTGAACATGAATGAACATGTTTCCTTTCCAATTACATCTATAGATTAGTTGCGCAGGTAACATGTGGGCTTTTCTGTTAGCTCTTTATTACGTGTCCCCGTTTGGGAGTCTAAATCAGAAAGGGAGAGAAAAAGCTTGTTGTTCTTTGAAAAACATCTGCTAGCTAACAATTTGTACAACCAAATTCATCCAATCCATCCCTTATGGTCTTACTGTTGGAATTTTTGGCAAATTGATTACCGTTTACGTATATATTTACCACAGTTTACCTCAGTTTTACTACAAATATCATGGTTAAACTATGGTTAGCAGAGCAAAACCATGGTTAATTTGTATTTACCACAGTTTAACTATAGAAACCATGTTTTTTGATATTATTTGTAGTAAAACCATGGTTAATTTTTATAAGGGATGTCTCTGCTCTGGTGTAAATATAGGTGACTGTCACGACCTCATGTTATGTTAATGCTAATAGTATGCTAGCTTTCTAGGCTTTGTTACACTAACAATTCCTGAGAGGAAGGCTAACTTTCTATATATAGTTATGCTAGCATTATTCAGAGGACCGCTAACGTAGACATGCTTTTGCTAACGTTTTGTTAACATAAATTTCTCAGACTAACTGAAATTAAATTCAAGAATGAGCTTTTTGTTCTTTGAAAAACATCTGCTAGCTAACAATTTGTACAACCATTCAATCCATCCTGTATGGTCTTACTATAGTAAAAAATGTACTTACCATGTTTTTTTGGCAACTGATTACCATTTACGTATATATTTACCACAGTTTACCTCAGTTTTACTACATTTACCACAGTTTTACTACAAATATCATGGTTATACTATGGTTAGCACAGCAAAACCATGGTTAATTTTCATAAGGGATGTCTGTGCACTGGTGTAAATATAGGAGACTGTCACAACCTCATGTTATGCTAATGCTAATAGTATGCTAGCTTTCTAGGCTTTGTTACACTAACAATTCCTGAGAGGAAGGCTACCTTTCTATAAATAGTTATGCTAGCATTATTCAGAGGATGGCTAACTTAGACATGTTTTTGCTAATGTTTTGCTAACATAAATTTCTCAGACAAATTGAAATTAAATTCGAGAAAGAGCATGTTGTTCTTTGAAAAACATCTGCTAGCTAACAATTTGTCCTGCTAGCTAACTAAATCAATCCATCCCTATGAAAATTAACCATGGTCCTACTATAGTAAAAGTGTACTGACCATGGTTTTTTGGCATACTGATTACCATTTACATACATATTTACCACAGTTAACCACAGTTTTACTACATTTACCAGAGTTTTAATATAAATATCATGGTTAAGCTATGGTTAGCAAAGCAAAACCATGGTTAATTTGTGGTCACCATGTTTTAACTATAGTATCCATGCTTAATTTTTATATAAGGGATGTCTGTGCTTTGATGTAAATATAGGTGACTGTCACGACCTCATGTTATTGCTAATGCTAATAGTATGCTAGCTTTCTAGGCTTTGTTATACTAACAATCCAATGCTAACTTTCTATAAATAGTTATGCTAGCATTATTTAGAGGATGGCTAACAACCATGTTTATGCTAACGTTATCAAGAAAAAGGCTACTTTCTAAGCAACATGCTAACTCTTCTGAGAGGATGGCAAGTTTTTTTTTAGGAACTGTAATGCTAAACAATATTGAGAGGAAAGACAGTCGAGAGGCTGTTAGCTAATAGCTATACCCTCAGTGAGTACATGCTATATTTAATTTGATCCTAATGAAAACAGCTGTGAGGCATAGAAGTACTGTTTGGTTTCATACAATTGTATACTTAAAGGGACAGTTCACCCAAAAATGAAAACTACCCTGTGATTTACTTACCCTCAAGCCATCCTAGCAGTAAATGACTTTCCTCTTTCAAATGAATACAGTCGGAGTTATATTAAAAAATGTGGCTCCTCTAAGCTTTATAATGGCAGTGAATGGGTGTTGAGATTTTGAAGCCCAATATAGTGCATCCATCCATTATAAAAAGTACTCCACACAGCTCCGGAGGGTTAATAAAGGCCTTCTGAAGCAAATCGATGTATTTTTGTAAGAAAAACATCCATATCTAAACTCCAGCCTTCTCCTGCTGTCGTACATGCATTCACGAGAGAGTGGCATTCCAGTAGATGATGTAGGATACAAATATTTTTCTTACAAAAATGCATCAGTTTGCTTCAGAAGGCCTTTATTAATACCCAGGAGCCATGTGGAGCACTTTTTATGATGGATGGATGCACTTTATTGGACTTAACAATCTCAACACCCATTCACTGCCATTATAAAGCTTGGAAGAGCCAGGACATTTTTTAATATAGATTCAGCTGTATTTTTCTGAATGTAGAAAGTCATTTACACCTAGGATGGTTTGAGGGTGAGTAAATAATGGGGTAATTTTCATTTTTAGGTGAACTGTCCCTTTAAGTATACAACAGCATGCAACCAAAGTGACACAAGAGCAATATCTAGCTTGTATAATTTTACAGAGAATAACTCTGTTGACTTGTAAGCCTTAATTAAGTTAACTTTGCCAGGCCTGGAAAGGTCATGACCTTTACAGTTCCAACCACTGAGAATCGGATAGTACTAAATAAAACAGTACTTCAAGACATCACTAAAAAAATGCACTTACTGCCAACTGAAATGATTCACAAACTCGCTGCTTGCATGCACACACTTGAAGTATGCACTGTCAGCATCCTCAAAGCACATGCTCACAGACACACATGAACAGATAGCCCTGATACACAGCAGAAACTCATGATCACAGGCATCTATCACTGGCACCGACAAAAAAGAAAAAATACACACAAGATAAAACGAGCGACACACTGTCTCCTATGGGCATCAGCAAACTGTAGCGCGGCATATTGTTACACGACCTAGATTCGAGTTTGTTCACTCTCATTTCTCTCTCACACACACACAGATGAGAGTATGCTAATGAGAGCGAAACTCCAGGTTCCCTTTCTGTTGGAAAGTGTTGGGTGACACAAGAATATCACCCACTGTACGAAAATTCCTGCCAGCATAAATCATGAATTGTGTATGCGTGTTTTGTGTTTTGTATGTGCGTGCAGAACAGCTGTACAGAGAGACGGAACAATGGGACGTTTTTAGCGGGTGATCTAGGAAGGTCTAGGAAGATAGCGGTATGTGTATCAACAACACCTGCAGCAAATGAAGGGGGAAAAAGACTGTTAGATGATATTTGACAAGTGAGAGGCAAATAAGACCAAAAAATGACTCTCAAGCATAAATAAATCTTACAGAAAAAATAATTAGGAAAAAGCAGAAGTGTCATTCCCATTCAAACTGAGAGGGCTTGTGTCCTGCAGATTTTGAGCATAGTGGATTCAATCCAACATGCCAAAAAAACAAAATAATAATTTATTATAAAAAATAAGTTACTGAAGAGCTACAAAAGATTAAAAGTTATCAAAATATGAAAACGCTATTGCAACACAGCTGCAATTTTGATTGCTTGGGATCATTACGAATTTATTTTAAAGAAATACTTTTATTTATAGCAATTAAACAAACTCAATCAGAAGTGAAATTAAAGACATTTATAATGTAAAAAAATTCTATTTCAAATAAATCTGGTTCTTTTGAACTTTAAATTCATTAAAGAATCCGGAAAAACAAAACACATCTAACACAAAGCTTTATAGCAGTACAACTTCTTTCAACATGTTAAAAAGATATTTTTTAAAAAAACTTAAAACATCTTAACAACCTCAAATTTTGGAATGGTAGTTTACATAGAGGATCTAAATGTATAATAAATGAATAAATTGACATCTTTGATTAATTAAAAAAACACATATCAAACCTAGATGGATATAGATTACCAGTCAAAAGTTTTTGAACAGTAAGTTTTTTAATGTTTTTTTTTTTTTTAAATAATTCTCTTCTTCTCACCAAGCCTGCATTTATTTCATCCAAAACTAATATTGTGAAATATTTTTACGATTTAAAATAACTGCTTTCTATTTGAATATATTTTAAAATGTGATTTATTCCGGTGATCAAACCTAAAGTTTCAGCATTATTACTCCAGTGTCACATGATCCTTCAGAAATCATTCTAATAAGCTGATTTGCTGTTCAAGAAACTTTTATTATTATAATTATTATTATCATCAAAATTTAAAACAGTTGAGTACAGTTGAGTTCTTTGATGAACAGAAAGATACAAAGACCAGCATTTATCTGAAATAAAAAGCTCTTGTAACATTTTACACTATACCATTCAAAAGCATGAAGTCAGTAAATAACTTTATTTTTTATCTTTGGGAAATAAAATATAGAAATGAATACTTTTATTTAGCAAGGATGCTTTAAATTGATCAAAAGTTATGACAAAGACATTTATAATGTTCTAAAAGATTTCTATTTCATCTATTCTGGACTTTCTATTCATCAAAGAAACCTGGAAAGAATTCTACTCAGCTCTTTTCAACATAATAATAATAATAATAAATATTTTTGCAAAGCAAATCAGAATATTAGAATGATTTCTAAAGGATTATGTGACTGATGTAATGATGCTAAAAATTCAGCTTTGAAATCACAGGAATAAATGACATTTTAAAATATATTCAAATAGAAAACAGTTCTTTTAAATAGTAAAATATTTTAAAATTTTACTATTTTTGCCGTACTTTGGATAAAACAAATGCAGGCTTAGTGAGCAGAAGAGACTTCTTTAACAACAACAAAAAAAAAAACATTAAAAATGGTACTGTTCAAAAAATTTTGCCTGGTAGTGCATATGGAATGTATTATTTTAAATGTATTATATGACATAATATCTGTCTGTATTTGTTAAGGAGTCTGAAACAAGGGCAAAAACTGAGTTCTAGAAAACTAGTATCCAGCACACCAGAATCCCATGTTGTGGACTAACATCCAAAACAAAACCTTCCTGTTTCAAACCACAGACAGCCACTTCACTGTCTAAATAAGTGTAAACTGAAATCAAACTTGAAGTACCTGCACTGAAACGCTTAGCACAACTCTGTATCTTCACATAAATAGCGCTCCTCATGAGAATCACACAAGAGACTCACAACTGATTCCAACATAGTTTGGCATTAGCACATCGCTAGGCTAATGACACACACAATGAGCCCACAGCAGGGATAATTGTAAGTAAGCTCAAAACAGCAGCATTTTACTCAACGTAGCTCTATTTTTAAGGACTAGGAACATGGATGCTCACATGAGCTGCCGTATTCCCCATAACCCTCCGTGACACTCGCGCAGCACGGGACACAAAGGGTCACTAATGCAGCGTCACGCTAATCGCTTAGTGTGGAGGCGCAGCAGGTCAGCCAGGGTCAGCGATGATTACCTCAACATACTGTATACGTGCCGTCCTGCTGACCACACTAACACACACACGGCTTTAATGACGAGAGAGAGGCTGCTATCAGCCTTTAGCATGTAGCTGTTTAGTGAACACAGTATAGTGTGTAGTGATAACAGCTAGGCTGTGTCTCTGAGTGATGGGATTTTCTAGCTCACATTTTGGTGAGAGAAATAAAGCTTAAAATAACAAAAAAGGGGCAGTATGACAACATCAACCATAGTTTAGTTTAGTTCTTAGTTTAAGAAACACTGACTCATAATGATAGATTCAAAAAAAGACATTAGCACTCAATATATTAAGATCTATAAGCTATATGTACCTTTTAAGTAGACACTAAAACCATCTCAAGCACTGTAAAACATCTTATAAAATTAAGCAGATACTTATCACATGCACAGGGCCTATTTTTGGGGTGTTTCACTGGGATTAGTTGCAGTGGCACCTCCTGCCAGTAGAGGGAGCGAGAGGAAATGTAGTCCCTGAGCATCTGCGTCTCTCCCACTCTGTGGTCACAGGCCAGCAAATTAAAACAATCCATCAACATTATGGCTTTTAATCCACACATTCCCCGTAAACACCTATTTCTTTACCCTCTCTTTTTCTCCTATATCCTCTCTCCCTTTCTCTCTTTACTCCAGGCCTTCATTCTGTATTACAATAGACACTAAATCATTAACCTACTGCAGCATGTAAAGGGGCTCCTGCGTGACTGAAGACACCACAAATGAGCAATTTCAGCAGGCAGGGAGAGAAGCGTTTTCAAAGGGGAAGCTGCAGTTCAAACTGAGGCAAAACTAAATAATAGAAAGAAGAAAACACTGCATAATGTCACTACATAAGGATATACATTGTTTATGCTGACACTGAAGCTGATGAGGTCAAAGATCAACGTTCAAGTGATCAGATTTAAGTGATATCGATGTGCTCTATGAAGAATCTTTAAAGGATTCACAATAATTTACTCACACACGTCATCCACGATGTTCATGTCTTCCTTTCTTCAGTCAAAAAGAAATTTTAAAATTTTTTCTACATATATTGGACTTTAATGGGGACCAATGGGTTGAAGGTTCAAATTGCAGTTTCAATAGAGCTTCAAAGGGCTCTACATGATCCCAGCCGAGGAATAAGGGTCTTATCTAGCGAAATGATTGGTCATTTTCTAAAGAAAATAAAAATGTATACAGTTTTTAACCACAAATGCTCATCTTGCACTAGCTTTGCGATGCGACTTTACGCATTACATAATCATGTTGAAAAGGCCACGTGTGGTTAGTTCTTCACCTGTGTATTCAGTTTCAAAAAGGTAGGGTAGGGGGCAAAAAACTCCATTTCATTTTCTTCTCCAAATTCAAAAACATCTCACATCGCTGATTTACCTTTTTTTGTAAAGGGCATTTGACTTTCTTTGCACGTTTGCTTTATAAACTCTGGGTCGGTACTTCTGCCTACATTGTGGACACAGAGCTAGCACAAGATGAGCATTTGTGGCTAAAAAGTATATAAATTTTTTTGTTTTTTAGAAAATTACCAATCGTTTTGCTAGATAAGACCTTTATTCTTCGGCTGAGAACATGTAGAGCCCTTTGAAGCTCCATTGAAACTGCAATTTGAACCTTCAACCCGTTGATCCCCATTCAAGTCCACTATATGGAGAAAAATCCTGGAATGTTTTCCTCAAAAACCTTAATTTCTTTTTGACTATCTAGCAAAACGATCTGTTATTTTCTAAAAAAAAAAATTACAATTTATATACTTTTTAACCACAAATGCTCGTCTAGCTCTGCACATATTGTGTGTATTCCGGTTCAAGACAGGGTAGGTCAAAAAACGTATCGCTGTTTTATCTTTTTTTGTACTTCTTTGCACATTCACTTTGTAAACACTGGGTCGGTACTTTTGCAGCAATAAAGGACGATTTTGAAATTGGAGGAGAAAATGAGATCTACCCTAACTGCAGAGCAAGATGAGCATTTGAGGTAAAAAAAAAAAAAATAGCAATTTTTTTTTAGAAAATAACTTATCATTTCACTAGATAAGATCCTTCTTCCTCGGCTGGGATCATTTAGACCCCTTTTAAGCTACATGTAAACCGCATTTTGGAAGTTCAAACACACAGGCACCATAGAAGTACACTATATGGAGAGCAATCCTGAAATGTTTTTCTCAAAAAACAATTTCTTCATGACTAAAGAAAGAAAGAAAGACATGAAAATCTTAGATGACAAGGGGGTAAGTAAAATTATCTGTAATTTTTTGTTTTGAAAGTGACACTTTTTAACACTCATGGAATCTCTTTATTCCAAAGGTTCTTTATAGTGGAAAAATGTTTTTAGATTATGAAACGTTCTTCACACTAACGAAAAAATGGTTCTTCTCGCCCAAAATGGTTTCTCTATGGCATTTTTGGAACCCTTGAGTGTACAACTTGGAAAATCAACTTAGATGTTTTGGCATGTTAACATTTCACACTGCAGAATTTCCACCACAAGCAACTCAAAACATGAAAAAAAAATCTACCATGAAAGAATGGTCAGAATCAAGAATCAAGAATGCTTTGCTTCACATTTTAACATATCTGGCATCCAAAATGTCTAAACCACAAAATTAATAAACTGACACTTTGAAGGGCAAAAGTCATATCCCTAACCCAAGAGTGTGACCATTAACGCTATCGCCACTGCTGCAGCCCATGCTAGTGCAAAACAAGCAATTGTGGTCAATAAGTATATAAATTTGACAGATCGTTCCGCTAAATAAGACACTTATTCCTCGGCTGGGATCATGTAGAGCCCTTTGAAGCTGCATTGAAACTGCAATTTGGACCCGTTGATCCCCACTGAAGTGCACTATATGGAGAAAAATCCTGGAATGTTTTCCTCAAAAACCTTAATTTCTTATCGACTGAAGAAAGACAGACATTAAGATCTTGGATGACAACGAGGAGAGTAAATTATTAGGAAATTTTAAATCTGGAGTGAACTAATCCTTTAACATCCACAGAAGCTTTTCATTGCGCAGGTTCTTTACAGTGTATAAATGTTTTTAGATTATTAAACATTCTTCACACTAAGAAAAAAATGGTTCTTTTCAGAGCCCAAAAAGTTCTCTCTATAGCATTTTTGGAACGCTTGAGTGTACATCTTGGAAAATCAACTTTGACTTGCTGTTTTGGCATATTATCGTTCCACACTGCAGACTTTCCACCATAATTAACTCAAAACATGAAAAAAATCCACCATCAATGTATGCATTGCTTCACATTTCAACATATCTGGCCTCGGAAACCGCAAAATTAATACCCCGGCAACCCTATAAACTGACACTTTGAAGGGCAAAAGTCGTATCTCTAACCCAAGAGCGCGACCATTAACGCTATCGCAACCGCCACAGCCCATTCTAACCCCTGCCTTCTTCCTCCCCCTTCTCTTCAATAACCTTTGTCATGGCCGCGCAGTGCAGGGCAGCAATGAGCCTGGCTCGGCACGGCCAGAGCGTCGACTTGCGATAAGAGTGGCCTGCCGCATGCATGCACACCGCTGTATTCAGATGTGTAATTACAAAGGAAACGATAAGCCCGCTCCAGAGGGACCGCACCACTAATTACAGAGCCACCAGAGCTTTAAATTGCCATTTAAAGCAGCCATACACAATTACACAATGCCACATTCCTGGTGTCGTCTGCACTTCGATGGCAAAGCGGGGCGAGGAAAAAGGGCCTGGACCAGCCGAACTCTGAGTTATGGCTGTTTACGACCGGCCTGACAGGCAGAGCGGAGCAAGGGGGGAGGGTTTGGTGCAAGACGCCTCGGAGACTGGAACTGGAACGATACAACGTTCCCTAACTCAAACCCTACATCCAAGCTAATGTTTATATACGACAAACAAAACGTTCCCAGAATGTTGCGACATGCGTATGTGGCTCCGCCCACATCCCGCCTTCTCTGTCCGAGGGGGGCAAGAATCCCTGGGAAAACATGAGCCACACAAATAGCGAGTGGAAAAAAAGAGAGCGAAGCAGGAAAGTTAGTCATTTTGTGGTTGCAAGAGGAATGTCCTAACAGACATGAGCCTGCCAAAAAAACCCAAGCGATTTCCCCCAACCCCCTTTTCTCGCCTTCAAACACACACAAGCAACTACACACTACCCGCAAGCACATTTTAATTCATCCAGCACGAGCATAAAAGGATTTCGGTGCAACTTTTCACTGGCTGTCTCATCCTCTCATGTGTCGAGATGGCAAAAACACCCATCAGAGACCTTCAAAGGCCTAAAATGTATTGTGCAAGTGTAAAGAAAGCAGCCGAGTAACCTGATAGACCACTAATGATGTGTCTCATTCATTCACCGGCCGCTTACAGATGGATTAAATCAAATGCATTATGGGCTCTCTGGTCTATGGGGGCTTGTCCATGGGGAATGATGAGATCATAATGCTTCTATACAATGAAGTATAAGAGAAAGAGTGAACGCTTGTGTGTGTGAAACCACAGTGGCTTCTGCTGACTCGCATCTCATCCTCCAATTCATTTAGCGTATGCTACACAGTTACAAACGAGCCTGAATCAATCCATCCATCAATTACAGGAAGCTCGGGCATTAATCTAATCTGAGGCTGAACCTGATACCGGTCTCCGGTAGCGAGGGGAAACCACAAAACTCAACCTCCCTGCCAAGAGTGTCGTGTCCTCTTCATCTCTCTTGCTCTCCAGCGTGAGGGTTCACCCGCAAAGAATGTCTTCAAAAGTCCACCGTACCAATAAAACCAAGGGATTGATGGTCGTCCGTAAAAGCTGAGTTGTTAAAAATGTGACTACACCGCAGAGGAGACCTGTGTGATATTAAGGGATCGTTCAGACAAAAATGAAATTCCTGACATCATTTTGTCAACCTTATGTTGTTCCAAACCTGTTTGCTTCAGTTTTCAGAATCAGATGTTCAGCAGGATGTTCAAATGCTATTTGTATAATGAAAGTGAATGGAGACCTCTTAAGGTCCAGAAAACAAAAAAAAAAACATTTAAAAAAAAAAATCCCAAAACAAACAAAAAAAGACATTTACAAAACAAAACAAATAACTTTTTTATATAAAATTTTCAGAATCAGATGTTTAGCAGGATGTTCAAGCTGCTGTTTTTAGAATAAAAGTGAATAGAGACCTGCCAAGGTCCAGAAAACAAACAAACAAAAATTTCAAAACAAACAAATAAAGACATTTCTAAACCAAACCAAAACAATTTTTAGAATTAGATGTAAAGCAGGGTGTTCAAGCTGCTCTTTCCATACTGAAAGTGAATGGAGACCTGCCAAGGTCCAGAAAACAAATAAAGAAATAAACAAAAAAAAATCCAAAACAAACAAAAAATGACCTTTTAATAAACAAAACAAAAAATATTTTAGAATCAGATGTTTAGCAGCATGTACTAGCTGCTCTATCTATACTGAAAGTGAATGAAGACCTGCCAAGGTCCAGAAAAACAAACAAAAAATCCAAAAAACAAACAAAGAAAGACATTTCTAAAACAAAACAAAACAAAAAATTCAGATCAGATGTTAAGCATGGTGTTCAAGCTGCTCTTTCTATACTGAAAGTGCATGGAGATCTGCCAAGGTCCAGAAAAACAAACAAAAAATCAAAAACAAACAAAAAAGGACCTTTGATAAAACAAAACAAAACAAAAAAATATTTTAGAATCAGATGTTTAGCAGCATGTTCAAGCTGCTTTTTCTGTAATGAAAGTAAATTGAGACCTGCCAAGGTTCAGAAAAATAAACAAAAAATCCAAAACAAACAAAAAGAGACATTTCTAAAGCAAAACAAAACTAAAATTTCAAATAAGATGTTTAGCAGGGTGTTCAAGCTGCTCTTTCTATAATGAAAGTGAATGGGGACCTGCCAAGGTGCAGAAAATAAACAAACAAAAAATCTAAAACAAAGAAACAAAAAAAGACATTTCCAAAACAAAAAACAATTTTCAGAATCAGATGTTTAGCAGGATGTTCGAGCTGCTCCTTCTATAATGAAACCGAATGAAGACCTGCCAAGGTCTCTGCATTTGTATGATACTTTTTGTCTTTTTTTTTGAGCTTTTCAACCACTGTCTTCATTTATGTTCATTGTAGGGAAAAGAGGTTATTATCTGCTTTTGTCACACAGGTTTGGAACAACATAAGAATAATTAAATAATAACAGAATATTCATTTTTGAGTGAACAATCCCATTAAAACAAAGAAGAACAGAACACAAAAAAATGTAGATGAAGATTTTAATACAAAACGACCACAAACAAATGTGTGAGAGCACTTTGTTTGTTTTATTCGTTCTCCTTGAACGGCTGCCACGTTTGGCATGTCTTCTCAGGATCTCTGTGTATGTGTGTTCCGCTACAATAACTTGCCAGTCGCACATGGCAGTGTATGTACGTGTGTGTGTGCGCGCACGTGTCAATCCGGCTTCGCTCCTGTGGTGCCACACGCAGGTTGTAAATGAATATGAATGGCCATGAGAAGCCCTGGGAGGAGGCCGCCCGAGGCTATGCGCACTGGGCTTCTATTAATCTTAGAGAAACTGACACATGGGAATAACCTAAAACTGCTCTCAAACAAGCCAGCCGGGCCAAAAACGCACATCGACTCACAGCCAAACCACAGCAGCATGACATTGAGGACTAACTTTCTAAGAATACATGCTATATTACAAACGTATACAAATATTACATAGAATTTTATTCCTGTGATGCAAAGCTGAATTTTCAGCATCATTACTTTAGTCTTCAATGTCACATGATCCTTCAGAAATCATTCTGATATTAAACATTAAAAATGAATAAACAAATAATATTATTTCAAGTTTTTGGTCAGCACACAAACACACAAATTTATAAATAAATACATTCATTAATTAATCCTAAAAAATTGGAATAAAAAAGACTTTTTTTGCAAGAAATTACCTGCAACAATAAAATATCTCAGAGCAGATGCAACAGCACAGGGTTTGAGTTCACGAGACGACAAGCCGTGCCTTTGCTTCAGTCAATTGAGATACAGCACAGCCCATTAGCCACGCAGTACGGAAGGCTTTTTGTTTGTGGTCATGGTAGACAGACATTGTTCCTCATCTTTGGCATTCCACGTTTCCCTCTTCATCAGCTCCCTCGTTCTCAGGGGGACAAATGAAAGGAGGGGAACGAAAGGAGAGGCACTTGATCTTCTCAGTCACAGCGCAGACTATCTCTCTTAACGCAATGATTTTGATGTAAGTCACATATCCTCATCAAAAGATCAATGACTGATGTCAAGAGAGGTATTTTATGACATTTCGATTCGTCGAGGTGATGTTTATCCTCCATCCAATGTGACAGATCCAATGATTTAACATTTAGGATACATGACAAACGACGGAAAATGCAAACTGTTAAACAGCATTATAACAAAGACCTGAAAGCCTTGACTTCCAGGTCTGTACTATTACTATTGCTCTTAAAGTATTATTCACCCTCATGTCGTTCCAAACCTGTAAGACCTTTGTTCATCTTCGGAACACAAATTAAGATTTTTTTGATCAAATCTGAGAGCTTTCAGACCCTGCAACTGACACGTTCAAGGCCTAGAAAGGTAGCAAGGACATTGTTAAAATAGTGCAGAAGAAGAGAATAAATTGTTGAATGAAGTCATTATTTTTGTCTTCTTTGCACACAAAAAGTATTCTCGTAGCTTCATAACATTATGGTTGAACCACTGATGTCAAATGGACTATTTTAACGATGTCCTTACTACCTTTCTGGGCCTTGAACGTGGTAGTTGCATTGCTGTCTATGCAAGGTCAGAAAGCTCTCTGATTTTTAAAAAAATATCTTAATTTGTGTTCTGAAGATGAACGAAGGTCTTGAACGACATGAGGGTGAGTAATCGCAGTTGAGGTCAAAAGTTTGCATCCCCCTTTCAGAATCATTTAAAATGTTAATTATTTTACCAAAATAAGAAGGATCATACAAAATGCATGCTATTGTTTATTTAGTACTGACCTGAATAAGATATTTCACATAAAAGATGTTTACATGTAGTCCACAAGAGAAAATAATAGTTAAATTTTTAAAAATGACCCAGTTCAAAAGTTTACATACACTTGATTCTTAATACTGTTGTTACCTGAATAATACACAGCTGTTTTTTTTTTTTTGGTTTGTTTGTTTTTGTATAGTGATAGTTGTTCATGAGTCCCATGTTTGTCCTGAACAGTTAATCTGCCTGCTGTTCTTCAGAAAAATCCTTCAGGTCCCACAAATTCTTAGTTTTTTCAGCATTTTTGTGTATTTGAACCCTTTCCAACAATGACTGTATGATTTTGAGATCCATCTTTTCACACTGAGGACAACTGAG
>JAHKKF010517853.1:28862-45363 GCA_019740295.1 Labeo calbasu
TTGAACCCTTTCCAACAATGACTGTATGATTTTGAGATCCATCTTTTCACACTGAGGACAACTGAGGGACCCATATGCAACTATTACAGAAGGTTCAACTGTTCACTGATGCTCCAGAAGGAAAAACATACATGAAGAGCCGGGGGGTGAAAACTTTTGAACGGAAAGTACATTTTTCTTATTTTGCCTAAATATATATATACATATTTTTTTTCATTTAGTACTGCCCGTCAAAGGCTACTTTCCAAGAGGACAAACTAAGGTAAAGGAGAAGTTCACTTCCAAAACAAAAATATACAGATAATTTAAATGACCCCCTTGTCATCCAAGATGTTCATGTCTTCAGTCGATAAGAATTATGTTTCTTGAGGAGAACATTTCAGGAATGTTCTCCATATAGTGGACTTCAACGGTGTCCCCAAGTTTGAACTTCTAAAATGCAGTTGAAATGCAGCATAAAATGGTTCTAAACGATCCCAACCAAGGAAGAAGGGTCTTATTTTAGCGAAACAATCTGTCATTTACGAAACAAATTGACAATTTATATAATTTTGGCCATTTGAAGCTGCATTTAAACTGCATTTTGGAAGTTCAAACTTGGGGACACAATTGAAGTCCATTATATGAAGATAATTCCTGAATGTTTTTCCTCAAGAAACATAATTTCTTATCGACTGAAGAAAGAAAGACACATGTTGGACGACAAGGGGGTGAGTAAATTATATGTAAATTTTTGTTCTGGAAGTGAACTTCTTTAAATTTACCCAGATCCAGACCCCCGGTTCTTAATGCATTGTGTTTCCTTCTGGAGCATCAGTGAGCGTTTGAACCTTTTGTAATAGTTGCATATGAATCACTTAGCTGTCCTCACTGTATCTCGAAACCATACAGTCATTGTTAGAGGGTTCAAATACACAAAAATGCTGGAAAACCTAATAATTATTGGGACCTAAAAGATTTTTTTTGAAGAACAGCAGGCAGTTTAACTGTTCCTGACAAAAAAGGGACTCATGAATATCACTAAACAAACAAACAAAAAAAAAAAAAAAAACAGCTGTGGATCATTCAGGTAACAACACAGTATAAGAATCAAGGGGATGTAAACTTTTGAACCGGGTCATTTTTATAAATTCAATTATTATTTTCACTTGTGGACTATATGTAAACATATTTTATGAGAAATATCTTATTCAGGTCAGTAGTAAATAAATAACATAATGCATTTTGTATGATCCCTCTTATTTTGGTCAAATAATTAACATTTTTAATGAATCTGAAAGGGGGATGCAAACTTATGACCTCAACTGTAATGGCAGAATTGTAGTTTTTAGGGTTAACTATCCCTTTTGTTGACTTTCATCTAACGACTAACTTGGACCTACTAGAAACAAGCTCTCATAATCCAAAACACTATTTAAACTGGAACTCAAGCACACTTTTGCAACATCTAAGCTCAAAATCTAAACAAAAATCAGGCTCTACCTACAACTTAACCTCAAAGTCAACAGAAGTGCCACCATGAATACCAAGGCAGAGAGCCTTGAGTGTTAGCATCTTGAAACTGCAATGAATTTCTTAATCATTTGGTATTCAGTAAGAATCTGAGTGAGCATCATTACCTATTGAGGTGGGCAAGCACGCATACGGCCCACAGCTACAGAATAAACACAGCGGGGTGGGGTTACGCACTACAGCCTCCGAATTTTGAAGGTGTCAATGCAATGCTGCGACCCAGCAGACGGGCTTCTCATGCATGAATCGATGATATTCCTCAAACGAGGAGACGGGTTTGTCTGCGTTTGCATATGTCAACAGAGCAAATTCTCCTTTTTCAATCTGGTTTCTCAGGCTTAAGCAATAACCAACAGGCTTAATCGCACTAGAGGTAATAAACGTGAATGTTTACTTTCTGTCTGCTGTAGTATCCGTACAACCCCAGTGCTCCTTTCTACCACGGGAACACAACGGGTCTTCATTAAAAGAATTACTGTGGTGGACACTGACACACAAACACACATTTTGCCCAGAGCAGGACACAAGCAGCGTTTCCTACACGTCGGACGTGCCATATCATAGCTCGGCGGCTGCGTTCGCGCTGCTTGAAGAGTTTGTGACACCAGTGCTGTTTCTACCACAATCGCTATTCAGGAAGCAGCGTCTGTGTGCTCGGCACAGTCAGACCGGGCCTAATGAGGCCGCGGGATCTCTGTGACTGACACGAGCACTTCAGCGTGTTGTCATGTGTTTATTAAAGCATGATGAGGGTCGCTGGGGCTGTCATCTTTAAAGAGACCATACCGTGGAAAAAAGCTCTTTAAAAATGAGTTTGTGGACATACACTAACATTCACAGAAAGCTCTCTCCCTGGTTTAAACTAATGCAGCTTTCAAGTCCTCCTGGGAAGGTCCTATTTACGAGTTCGGAAGTCGTAATTACAATGTGATGTGCGTTCGAGTGAATTTGGTTGGAATAAAATGGGCTCGCTGGGCAATTTCATATTTGTCCTTCTCTTTCGCAATTCTGGACAGAGACAGGAAGCTTTTTAGCACCAGCACAATAAAATGAAAAGGAAAGGATGTGCATTAGGTGTGTAATTGATGCTTTATGTTGTCTGTCATGCTCGTGCTGGGAATTATGGGTAATGCAGTTTTGTTGTCGCCTCACAAACCAACTAAATTAGTAGTATTTATCGTCATTCTTCACTGATTCCTCACAGTGTGATTATAACCAATTAGCTCCTGCAACAAGCGTTTAACTAACACGCCTGCATGTCGAAACGGCAAAGCTTAAAGAAAATCTCAGGTTTTTCCACCGTACGTGACTTCAAGAAAGTAAAGCTGCAAATGGGGGTTTGTTAAGGCTTTGACATCACAAACATATAAACACAAGACTGCACAAGTTTACATAATTATGGCTATTTAGCATTTTCCCCCGTCTACCAGTGTGATATACATCAGTACATAGATGTTAGCCAATCATAACAGAGGAAATTTTTGTAAAAATATGGAAATCTTAAAGGTACAGTAAAAAGATCATTTAAAAAGAGCTTTAGTAACTGTGAGGTAAAAGTAATCTTACATTAATTATGATTAATAATTAAATATCTGTCTATATGAATACTGAAATTAATTTTAAATTCAGTTATTCAGTATATTCTATATCAATTATTATATCAATTATGTAGTATCTTTCGACCTGAATATTACAATAAAAAACAATCTTTAGAATTCACATCATGTGTTTAAATTGTTTTGAAGCAAGAAACATGTGAAAACACACAAAAATGCAATACAAGCAAATAAATAGTTATTACATACGCTATATAATAAATAGTGTGTATATAATTGTCTGCATATGATACATTGTATATATATATAATGTCCTGTATATTATATATTACCTGTACTCTGTATATTACACTACCAGGCAAAAGTATTTGAACAGTAAGATATTTAATGTTTTTTAAAATAAGTCTCTTCTGCTCACCAAGCCAGCATTTATTTGATCCAAAGTACAGCAAAAACAGTAAAATTTTGAAATATTTTTACTATTTAAATTAACTATTGAATATAGTTTAAAACATAATTTATTCCTGTGATCAAAGCTACATTTTCAGCATCACTACTCCAGTCTTCAGTGTCACATGATCCTTCAAAAATCATTCTAATCTGCTGATTTGCTGTTCAAGAAACATTTTTATTATTACTATCAATATTTAAAACAGTTTTTCAGGATTCTTTGATTAACATAAAGATCCAAAGATCAGCATTTATCTGAAATAAAAAGCTTTTGTAACATTATACACTATATAATTTAGAATATTGGAGTCAGGGGGTGGTCATAGAAATGAATGCTTTTATTTAGCAAGTATGCTTTAAATTGATCAAAAGTGATGATAAGACATTTATAATGTTAGAAACGATTTCTATTTGATTTCGTCTGATTTCGTCTGAACTTTACATTCATCAAACAAATCTAAAAAAAAAAAAAAAAAAGTACTCAGCTGTTTTCAACATAATAATAATAAATGTTTTATGAGCAAATATTAGATTAATTTCGGATCATGTGACTGGAGTAATGATGCTAAAAAAAAAAATCAGCTTTGAAATCACAGGAATACTTTACATTTTAAAATATATTCAAATAGAAAACAGTTATTTTAAATAGTACTAATATTTCAAATATTTAGTGAGCAAAGGAGACTTCTTTAAAAAAAAATATTACAATCTTTTGACTGGTAGTGTATATAACATAAATAAAAATGTAATACAACTGTATAAAAGACTATTATAAAGCATAGCTTTCCAAACAGTGTTACTTTATCCAAAAAAGTTTTTTCTGCTTGCAGTTGACTGCAGATAACAAATAAACTCTCACTTCTAATAAAACCCCATTGGACCATTATGAAACAAGGAAGAGCAACACTGAGATAGATGGACAGAGATATGAGTGGGAGTGTTTGAGAAAAAGAGAGAGACAGAGGTAGTCAAATGAGCGACTGGGGTGCTGAAAGATGGTACACAGCCGCAGGAAGAACCAGGAAATGTGTAGTTCACTCAGAGGTTGAACACCTCATAGCTGAATGAGACCAAACATAGCCCAGCGAGAGTAAATACTGCTGGCAGAGGCAGTGAGAGGAACATCGACGAACTAATTCTGGGAGACAGATGCTACTAATGTTAAAAGACACAAGAATTACCATTATTAGCATTGGTCTGAAGGTCGCCCCTGGCAGTTTACATCTTCCCTGACAGTTCCAATGACAATCCCAGGCCGTTTCAACAGCTAAAACGAAAAGCGAACTAAATTTTGAGCCGCTGTCCTAACTTTGATGAACGATTCCTTTGAGAGGTCGCCCCCCCTGACTGGACTCGCTTTGAACCTACGCTCTCTCACCTGGGGCTTAAAACTAATCCAAACCTAAGCCCTCTGGATGTCTCGATGGCCTCTACAGAAGAATGCTTTGAGGAGGATTCCATTCAAAGTGCGCTCAGTTCATTCCACACTTCACTCAAGACTCTCAACAACACGCAGACCTTCACAGTTGGACCGGGAGAGCGGGAAGAGGAGGAGGACGAGGACGAGGAGGTGGGAGTTGTTTGCTAGCACTCTCCTAGCACAAGCCACAATCACTCCAAAAACTCTCAAAGCAGCCCTCGATGGGCAGCCCGAACACAATTCTCCTGCCAGTGAGTGCCTGCCAATATGCCTGAGCCTTGAGCCTGTGCCACGGCGGTGAATAGATGGCACCGTGCATGCATAAGCTCTCACAGGTACAGGGCAAGAAATATGTGGCATGGCGCAGAAGGTCACCGTCCAGATGGGGAGTTATTTTCGAACATTTAATAAAGAAGGATTTGTGATAGAGGGAATTTAACGAGGGAGTGTGTTAAAGTTCAGTTCAAGTAGTGAGTATGAATATTACTATTACTAAAATGTGAAAACGTTTTAGCCAACACACTGCAACCAATACAAGGACCTCGATTTTGGACCAATGGGATTTTACTGTGGGTGGGGCTACTTATTACTTGGTGTTTTTTTAATCATGTCATGCTTGGTTAGGACAGTTAAAGGCATTGCATACTGTAGCACTCTGTTTCTTCAGTTCTCATCAGAATCAGAAAATAAACATTCATCCAATTTTATCTCAGTGTTTCCCTTGAGAACCACTTCCTCTGTGGGTGTTGGAGTTTACAGTGCCTGTTTCAGCAGCTCCAGTCACAAGATATCACAGCTCGGCTAGGGAAATATTTGGGGACCACTATATCGCCTGCAGTGTTAAAGAAATGATGAACTCTCCCCTAAATCCTAATGCTCTCCTAGTGATAGAAAAAGGAGAAACAAACCAGAAGAAATAGGATTAGCAAGAGGAAAGATCTCAGTTGTTTCCTCTAGACAGAAATAAGACGAAATGGAGAACAAATGGAGGTTTCTGCTTATGCATTCAGATTCTTAGACGTTTCTCCTGAGAGAAAACCTTCTATACTGTACGGCTTGTCTCAAACTGTGTTCAGACACCTAAGTCTGTAGTCAAAAATATGATTCATGAGGAACTCAAACATTTTTCTTTAAATTCTATATATGTATGATTTAGATAAATCAATGTTATAGTGATTTTTATTGCTTAAAGTAGAACTTCCAAAACAACAATTTACAAATAATTTACCCCTTGTCATCCACGATGTTCATGTCTTTCATTCTTCATAAAGAAAACATTTCAGCATTTTCCCCATATAATGGACTGATATGGTGCCCGACTTCCAAAATGCAGTTTAAATGCGGTTGTAAACTATCCCAGCCGAGGAAGAAGGGTCTTATCTAGCAAAACGATCAGTTATTTACATAAAAAAATACAATTTAAACACTTTTTATTCTCAAACGCTCATCTTGCCTTGCAGTCCTTGAACTCTGTGTACTCTGGCTCAAGACAGTTGGGGTATGTCGAAAAACTCCGTATTTTCTCCCTCAACTTCAAAAATCATTTCAAAATCATGCTACATCACTGCCGAAGTTCCGACACAGTCTTTGCAATGTGAAAAAAAAGATCAAACACCCTTTACAAAAAAGGTAAACAGCGATATAGGACGATTTTGAAGTTGAGGAAGAACATGAGGTGGGAGTTTTTCGACATACCCTAACTGTCATGAACAGGTACAAAAACAGTCCAGGTAGAGTAAGACAAGACGAGCGTTTGGCATTAAAAAGTATATAAATTGTATTATTTTTATGAAAATAACCAATCGTTACGCTAGATAAGACCACTCTTCCTCGGCTGGGATCGTTTACAACCGCATTTGGGATCGTTTGAAGCCGCATTTAAACTGCATTTTAGAAGTTCAAAATCGGGGCACCATATCAGTCCATTATATGGAGAAAAATGCTGAAATGTTTTCCTCAAAAAACATAATTTCTTTACGACTGAAGAAAGAAAGACATGAACATCGTGAATGACAAGGGGGTGAGTAAATTATTTGTAAATTGCTGTTCTGGAAGTGGAGTTCTCCTTTAATTTATCTTTAAATACAATTTAAGGGGAAATATTTTATCTCTGCTTGAGATTCCCAAGAGGAAAATCTGAATTGTTTCTCCTAGACACCGATGAGGTGAAATTCATAACAAATGGACACTTTTTCTTATGCATTCAGATTCCTAGATTTTTCCACTGAGAGAAAATCTCACATGTGACTCCTCTAGTTTTAGAAGAGATCTGAAACTGTGCACAGATGCCAAAGTCTGCTATCAAAAGACTGGTTTCAAAAGGAACTTAAACATTTCTCATTATATTCTCCGAGCTATTCTAGATTAATCAATGTTCTAGCAATTTTTATTCCTCCGTTTCTCATTAAATACAATTTTAAGTGAAACAAGTGATCCCCAGTTGAAACAACTGAGATTACCAAGACAAAAGATCTTAATTGTTTCTCGTAGATACCAATTAGATTAAATGGAGAACAAACAGACACTCTTGCTTATGTATTCAGATTCCTAGACTTTTTAATTGAAAGAAAATCTCTCATGTGACTCCTCTAGAGTTTCAGAAGAGATCTCAAAGTGTGCTTAGATGCCAAAGTCTGCAATTAAAAATTTGATTTTAAAAGGAAGTCAAACATTTCTCATTCAATTTTGAGCTATGCTGGATAAATTCACGTTAAAGCAATTTTTATTCCTCACTTTCTCCTTATATACAATTTTAGGAGAAACATTCGATCCCTAATTGAAACAATTGAGATCACCAAGAGAAAAGACCTCAATTGTTTCCTCTAGATGCCAATGAGATGACATGAAGAACAAATGGATGCTGTTGGTTATGTTTTCAGATTCCTAGACTTTTCTACTGAAAGAAAATTTCACATGTGACTCCTCTAGAGTTTCAGGAGAGATCTCAAACTGTGCTCAGATGCCAAAGTCTGCAATCAATAGGAACTCAAACATTTCTCATTACATTCTCTGGACTATTCTTGATAAATTCATGTTTTAAGAATTTTTATTCCTCCACTTCATCTTAAATACAATTTCAGGAGAAACACTTGATCCCTAATTGAAATTACCAAAGGGAAAAGATCTCAATTCCTTCTCCCAGACACCAATGACATGAAATGGATGCGGCTGCTGATGTATCCAGATACCAAAGTCTGCAATCAAAAGTCCTGTTTCAAAAGGAACTCAAACATTTCTCATTAAATTCTCTGAGATATGCTGGATAAACTACTCTTTTAGCGGTGTTTATTCCTCCTTTTCTCCTTAAATACAATTTGAAAAGAAACATCTGATCCCTAATTGAAACAATTGAAATCACCACAAGAAAAGATCTCAGTTGTTTCCTCTAGACATCAGTGAAATGAAATGCAGAACAAATGGAGGTTCTTGCTTATGTATTCAGATTCCTAGATGTTTCTCCTGTGAGAAAAACTTACGTATGGCTCATCTAGAGTTTCAGAAAAGATCGCAAACTGTGCTCAGATGCCAAAGTGTACTATCAAATGTCCGGTTTCAAAGGAACTCAAACATTTCTCATTAAATTCTCTAAACTCTCCTCAGTTTCTCCTTAAATACAGTTTTAGCACAAACATTTGATCCCTAATTGAAACAACTGATATCATGAATAGAAAAGATCTCAATTGTTTCCTCTAGACACCAGTTAGATGAAATGGAGAACAAATGGAGGTTCCAGCTTATGCATTCAAATTCCTAGACGAAAAAAAAAACGTACATATGGCTCGTCTAGAGTTTCAGACAAGATCTCAAACTGTGCTCAGATGACAAAGTCTGCAATCAAAAGTCTGATTTCAAAAGGAACTCAAACATTTCTAATTAAATTCTCAGAGCTATGCTATATAAATCAATGTTATAGCCATGCTTTATTCCTGTTTTTCCTTAAATACAATTTTAGACATTTGATCTCCATTTGAAACAACTGAAATTACCAGGAGAAAAGATCTCAACTGTTTCCCCTAAAAACCAATGAAATTAAATGGAGAACAAATGGACAATGTTGATTATGTATCCAGATTCCTATATGTTTCTCCTGTGAGAAAAATGTACATATGGCTCATCTAGAGTTTCAGACTCCAAAGTCTTCAATCAAAAGTCTGATTTCAAAAGGAACTCAAATATTTCTCAATAACTCTCTTAGCTGTGCTGGATAAGTTAATGTTTTTGCAGGTTGTATTCCTCGATTTCTCTTTAAATACAAATTTAGGAGAAACATCTGGTCCCTAATTGAAAAATAAATGAGAACTTTCACCTGCTGAAAACTTGCAAACATTAACGCTGCTTTAAACCAATTTAAAGTGTCCAATTAACAAGTGCTGGTTCACCTTCTTCACTAATGGTTTAAAACATGCCTGATAGTGAAGTTCACCAGCATACTGTAACTACATGAAGATATGAAAGAGGAGAGGAGATGAGAGGAATACATTAAGCCAAACCACGTCCTGAAGTCAACAGGCCTGTGCCGCGCTGGTATTTCCTGCTGTAGCTCAAAGACGCCAGACAACTGGGACCAGCATGACTGGGAACAGCGGGACTGGGATAAAGAGGATAGGGAATATCACAACATATTCAAACACGCACAGTGCGCATGCGGACTGACCTTTAAGGCAACATCTGGGCTGCACTGTTTATTGGCCTGACATTGTTTTTCCCACATGGATTGTAAGCTAATCTGTTTGGTAAACTCCACCGTGATCCGTCAATACTCTCAAAGATCAGAACCCACTCCTGGTGTCTGACCTGGGATCAGTGATCCTAATATTAAAGACATCCTGTCTGTGCTTCTCTGTATTAAGACAGACTGATCTCTGACCAGTGTTAGTTCCCTCCCTTTTATTGCTTGAACTAATGTGAACTAAACTTCAAAAGCACCCATATCTGCAGCAAACTTTTACTTTGCTTTTAAAAACTGCAGACTTGGAAATGTCAAGACCTGCGTAATGTACTTGCGTATATTTCAAACTAATCTGCAAGCCTCGATCCTATTGCATCTAATCATGTGCTTGTGTTAAACACTTTGTATTTTCTATTTAATCTAGGATGTACTGGCAAATCTCTAGGTAAGAGCTGTTGGTTAGTAGTTTTTGCAACATACTGAGCTGTGAAGTTCACATGGGAGATGTGGGTTCAAGTCTGGCTCACTTCATTTCTCAATGCCGTTTTCTAACATTCCCATAGTTTTTGACCTTTGAATTCCAGACTTTTCCACATTTTCAGTGCCGCCTTAGTGATTTTACCAGTTTTATTCCTGTTTTCATCTTTGCCAGTTTTGCTAAAATGCACAGACTTCAGCAGCTGCAGATTCTGTATGGGCTTATCTATGTGCACTGAGGTGTGTTGGATCCCTGTTCTCAATGTTAAACATTAAAGAACCCCCTCTACACACATGCATGCTTACACACATATAAACCCAGAGCCAGAGCGCAGCATACAGCCAGAGTCATCAGAAAAGTGCCTATCAGGACCACTCAGCTGCCACAGTTCTCCAGGAGGAGACATTGCGTCGAGGCACATCAGCAATTTCTTAAATGCTGGATTGACGGTGGACCAATGAAACAGGAAAAACACATGAAAGCAAACACAGAAGAAAGTCAGAGGTTATGCATCCTAATGGAATATTAGCATACTGCTTACTGTATCTAGGACTGGGATGAAAACATTGATTTCTCAATTTTAATCGAATGTCATTTTGATAAGGAATTTCAACGAAACCACTTTTGAGAAAAGAATGTCACAATGTTACATTTACCTCAGAAAGCCATTCAATTACCATAAACTCAATAGCTAAAAAAGCCTTTTGCTAAATATATGCATTTTCATATTTTCACTCAACTTGTTTCAAACTAGGAGTGTCACGATATCAGATAGGACTCAAAAATTCACGTTAACGATATATTGTGATTTCTATAGAGTGTTTTTTACTACACGTCATCATTCGGCCATATTGGCGGTACTGAATGTAAACAACGCCACTGAACCGAACGAAACTTGCATATTTTGCTGATTATTGCTGCTGAAATGGTAAATTATTCTCATGTTTTGGGCTGTACTAATCGGTCAGACTGGGAAAAACATTTGGAGTACTACAGAATGCCAAAAGTTAAAACAAATTAAGGAGAAGAGTGCAAAAAACTGTCTGAGGAACAAAAGGCATTTGTGGTTGGCTAAACTGATCTAGGATTTCCAGAGCAAGAATCTTGACAACATTTGTGTTTGTTCTTATTTCCGTTCAGGTAAGTAAAATATTAGGCTAATATCTAAATACTGCTTGTATGTATCTTTACCAACTTTAGTTTGTCAAAATATTGTGCCCTTTCCTGCTTACTAAGTCCTTCTCTATATGATTTAGCAGCATAAATTAAAAAACAATGTATTAGGTTGTACATTAACCGTGCAATCCATGCTGTTGTTTACATCCGTGTATCGCCAATATGGCCGTGTATCCAGGTAACTGACCAGATCATGACGTAAGTGCAAGCCATTTGTTATTTTACATTAAGCCTATACCACGGTGTATTTTTATTTGTTTTGTTATTAAATTAATCATTTTGTGTTTAATATAAGTGAGTTTGTCTTACTGTTTTGCTGTTATCCATTTAATCAATTGATGCCAAATTGACGCTAATTTGAAAGTGAAAGTAAAATGCGCACAGGCATTTACAAGTGAAGAAAAGCATAGAAAACTCTCCCCTTGATGATAACGGTATTACCGATGTTGTCACGCGTTGATTAACCGTTGGAAAATTTTCCACACCGTCACATCCCTAATGTGCAGTGTTGCCAAGTACGCTGTTTTTCTGCAGGCTCTTTTAACACTGTTGCTGCAGATTTTCTTTCATCTCTGCAGGTTGAAGAGACCCCAATAAAAGAATATTTAGCCCCTGCAATGCGAATTTTACCAGGGGAACCCTGCCAAAAAATTTTTTATTTTATCCCACGGAACGTGATTGGGCTATTTTTGAGTAACAATTAGGCGGGATTTGTTGTAAAAACCTGCCAACCCTGCGTATGTGTAGTATTCATGGCGTCGTGCACCACCCCCAGTTAACACGACAACACTATTTAATGATAGAAAATATCACGATTATTGTCAATACCAGTATATTGCGACACACCTAATTCACACATACATAAATATTGAATCGAATCACAAGCATGTGAACTGAAAGTGAAATCAAATCATGAAATTTGGCTTAACATCCAGCCCTACTATAAACAGTAAAATAGTGAGTAAAAAATGTTTAAAAAAACGTAAAAATAAGCTGTATGTCAAGAGTTGGGTTATTGCTCTCTACTAAATGTGTCAGCGTATGACAGCACCATGTTAAAAAGGGGAAGAAAAGAGGAAGAGAGGATTTAAACCCAGACACCCAGTTTGATTTAGCTAACACTTTACTTTGTGTCATTAACACATTTGTTTGGGTTAGTACATCACTTTTATGAACAAGGATCTCAATTTAGGTCAGAAGAAGAGATTCCGCTTGAGTTCAAACCACTGACAAACAGGAAGTGAAATGCATGACCTGAACTTAAACTCACCTCTTAAATGACTAAACAAGACCCAGCTGGTCTTAATACTACTAATCTGTATATAATACCATTATCTGAGGTAATAAAAAAAACAATAGGGGAAAAAAAACCTGTTCATAACCATGAATAATGCAATAAGGATCTCAGCGGTTCTCTGGGGTATAAGCACAGTTATAATGGCAGTGTTTGATCTCGCCTGGCAGTACCAGTATGGGGGAGGCTGGGTGGTTAATTAGTGCCAGGCACAGTCATCTTATCCAGGTTAGCGACTCAGACTAATCCGCGAACGCTAGCACCGCCGTGCCCCGCATTCCAGCGCACGGCCTCCCCTCCGCATGGAGCGGTTTAAGGGCCGATACCACCCAGAGAGACGTCTAACCCCCCTGCTGACATTTCTACTGGAGCCACTGAAGTTTAAGAGCGGCCCACAGATGTCAGCCATTTCATAGAAGCGGGAGTGAAAAGAGGTCACGCACATGGACGATGTTAACCCAACCACAAAGCGCATTAAAATGCCACTTTGGTTTGAAGTGATGAGGTTGGTTTGCCATTCAAAACATGTTGACGAGTAACCCAATAGTTTAATCTATACTGTGTGGAACTCTTAATGTAGATAATCAATCAGAATTGAAAACGACTTAAAAATTAGGGCTGTCAATCAATTTCAATTAAATTTTAATAGATTTAATTATGTGATATGCTGGTTAATTAATCAAATTAATCACATTTAATCACATACATCAATATTTGCCGTGAAAAGACCCTAAATTTAGAGAATTATCTGATATTTTTGTTATTGGTCTATTTTGTGGCTTTATAATTGACACAGAAAAAAAACTGTAATAATAACAAAATAGTATAATAGAGAAACAAGTTTCTCTCAGAAATTGCTAGTAAATTACTAATAAGTAACTGGTAAGTAATAAGTAGAAGGACTGAAATAGTTATTTTTTTTATAAAACATAAAACATCAATAAAAAATGCATTTTTTTTTTAATTCAGCTACTATGCACTAAATTGATCAAAAGTGACAACAAGGAAATGTAAAATCTTACAAAAGATATACATTTGAAATAAATGATGCTTTTTATTTTTGTACACTGAAGAACATATTACATTTAATATATTTAAAAAAACTTTTTATATATATTAAAATAGAAAACCATTATTTTGAATTGCAATAATTTTACAATACTGTACTGTTTTCGCCATTTTGTTTTATTTTACAATTTTATTTTAGTTCCTTTTTAAGCATTATTTTTTATTATTATTTTTGTATCACATGAATGCAGCCTAAAAAGCTTATTTTTTTTATCTTAAATATATAAATAAATAAGTTTTTTTTATTTAGCTACCATGCACTAAATTGATCAAAAGTGACAGTAAAGAATTAAAATTTTTTACAAAAGATATCCATTTGAAATGAATGTTCTTTAGAATTTTTTGTATATTGAAGAATAAATTATATTTTAAAAAATAAGTTTTTCAATAATTTTGTTTTAATATATTAAAATAGAAAACCATTATTTTGAATTGTAATAATTTTACAATCTTACAGTTTTTACTATTTCACTTTATTTTACCATTTTAATTTACAGTTTACATTATGAATGCCGCCTAAGATTTTTTTTTATCTTAAATCATTTTTTTTAATTCAGCTACCATGCACTATATTGATCAAAAGTGACAGCAAAGAAATGCAAAATCTTACAAAACATATACATTTGAAATAAATGATGTCCTTTTGAAGTTTCTGTACATTGAAGAATATAATACATAAAAAAAAAAATATATATATATATATATATTACATTTTTTTAATATAACAAAATATAAAACCAAATTGTAATAATTTTACAATCATACTATTTTAACTATTTTATTTTATCTTACCATTTTATTTAACTATTTTATTTTACTTACTTTTAGTATCTTATTACTTTTTTTAATCATATGAATGCAGCCTAATAATCTTTTCTTAAATAAATAAGTACATTTTTTTATTCGTCTACCAAGCACTAAATTGATCAAAAGTGACAAGAAAGAAATGTAAAATTTTACAAAAGATATCCATTTAAAATAAATGATGTTCTTTTGACATTTCTGTACATTGAAGAATAGATTACATTTTTAAAATACATTTTTATATTTAAAAAATTTATTAAATATATTAAAATAAAAAATCATTATTTTAAATTGTAATCATTTTACAATCTTACCATTTTTTATTTTATTTTACCATTTCACTGTTTTTAGTATTTTATTCATTTTTGTATCGAATGAATGCAGCCTAAGAAACTTTAATTTTGTATCTTAAACAAATAAATATATACATTTATTTTCTGACTTCAAGCTTTTGAATCATAGTTTACAGTACATTTAAATCCTATTATTAATAATAGTTAATATCAAATGTTAAAATAGTAGGCTTTAGAAAAAATATAAATATGTATAATATAAAACATTTTTAACTGATAATTGATATAATTAATTAATTACTCGAGGTTTTACACTGACAGGTGTGACCTAGAAGTTTATCACATTCCTTCTTTGTTCTCTGTAAATCATTTCTATCCAAGCTATTTTTGTTGTCAATAAAAGTGCGAAAATTTCCTTCAAAATGAATATATGAAAACATGCCACGTCTACAATGGGGGACTCTTCTGTCACTCTCAGTTGCCCAAAGACCAGCCAGAGGAAGCAGTCTTTCAGGAAACAGGAAGTTGATTAGGTCAGAGGGTCAAAGGGTGATGTCCGATGGCTTTAGAGGAAGCAGCGTGGAAATGTCAGAGGAATGAATTACAGACGGCGCGCTCGTACAGGCGTTTATGAGCTGTGGACGCTCTCGTCATCTTACAAACGTTGGTGCAACCCCAGTCGTCGCCCCCTCAGAGAACAATGCACGTCGTCTCCTGTCAGTGTGGCATCTCAGAAATGCTAATGAAATTCTGACAAACAGCAGACAAAAGAGAGAGAGGCGATCCCACTGACAAAGCAATCACATTCAATAAAACCTCCTTTTTAGTCTGTCATTTCTTGCCTGGTTTCTTTATGAATACTCAAACAGAATGAATTGATGTTATGCATACACGGAACGACAAACGCTTGAAGGAAAGGGAAAAAAAACAGGAGGGAAAAAAAACCCTACATCATCTTTCTTCCCTCAACTCTTTGGAGCTTCCACAAGGGGCGGATGAAAAGAGACGCAAAACGATTTAGCCATAGTGTAAAAACAAGCTCCAATTAGCTAATTAAACCTGACAATTAGCCAGCGCGTGATTCAGCTGCCAACAAAACAATGCAGAACGTCGACAAGAAGCACCTGAGGCTGGCACAAACAAAAGACGTTCCTTTTTGTCACCTTTTTTATCTATTCTCCTCCACCTTACCCCATTTTACTATTTTGTTTATCCGTCTTCTTCACTTACTAAAGCAGCTCTCCTTTCATCACTATTTTAGGAGCCTTCAGCGCAAAACAACAGATTTATTTCACAAAAACAAACAAACAAACAAACGTGTTCTTCCACGGCAAAGTAATGAATGCAAAGCATTTACACAAGTACTATGAATTTTTTACATATTATCATGGTAATACTATTGTTCGTAAGCAAATATGATGATTAAATGGATTTCTTTGTAATATATTGGAGCAGGGTTTTCAAAGTGTGGTTCAAGAGACTGAGAATTTTTTTTAAAATGTATAAATGCAATAATAATAATAATTATTATTATTATTAATAAAATTTAATAATAATAATAATAATAATAATTATTATTATTATTATTACTATTATTATTATTATTAATTCAACAGTATGAAACCAATGAGAATAAACATGTATTTTATTCTATTTATAGACATTTTTGTTTTAATAAAAATAATAATAATAATAATAATAATTATTATTATTATTATTATTATTATTATTATTATTATTATTATTAAACTATGGAATTAATTAGATGAACCACATGTATT
>JAHKKF010517855.1:0-25759 GCA_019740295.1 Labeo calbasu
ATAAACATCGGTGTGGCTTTTCCCAGATGGAAGGCGCTTATGCGGGAGAAGTGTTTTCAAAGCGACGCCGAAGTTGCCTGTTTTCTGCTGGACCGGTAAGTTAGTCCAACATTAGCAATTATAGTGAAAACTGTTGTTTGATAGCTTTAGTTGCAAGATGGACATAACCGCAGAGACAAGTATCATTTTTTTTTCTTGTCAGTGTTGAAAAATATGCAATTGGATTGTAATTTAATGTAACAGGACTGAGAAATGTAGTTAAACTAATTGCTTCACCACTTGTAGAGACGCTACTGCCAAGAAACTGTACTGTACAGTACTGTACTGTACAGAAACCTCATCGCTTGATTGGCTACTGTCAAGTGTAACAGACGACGACATTTTTGTCCTGTGTCAGCTTCCGTAGCTTCTGTATGCGCTTCGAAAGGGCAGGGTGAGTGGGGGACTTAGCCGTTGGTTGAAATTCGAATCCTCACCGCTAGATGCCGCTAAAAATTACACACCTGCAACTTTAACTCTGTTCAGTGTAAACCAGTACTTTAATAACTGATTAAAGTGTTATTTTTCACACTGTGAGTGTGAAATTAACACTTTAAAATTTGCTGTGTAGACATGTCATGCATGCAGCATATTTTGCATGTTACATATTTTTTTACATCAAATAAATAATAGAATCATGGATTATTTTAGATTTTATATGTTAATAGGACATCACATTTATAAAAAAATATATATTTTAATATGGTTGTACTTAAGTTCAGATTATACAAAAAGTGACATTTATTGATGTTCAGTTTCCTCCCTTGCCTGCATTTTTTTTGAGTTGCAGCATTAATTTTGTATCATATTATATTGCTGTTGCACATTGACACACTTTAAATCAAAACAAGTTACCCTTTGTGCCTCCTGTTCCATTTCATACTTGACTCTTGCTTTGGCGTCTCGAATATCTTCTTGTCTTATGCAATCCATATTGAATCATTAATCAAGAAGCTTCTGTGTGTCTGGGACACTACATTTGTCCTGCATATAGCCAAGGGCCCTTGACTTTATTGCCTTCATTAGGTTGGTGTCATCATCCTTTTCAGGCAGGGTTTCTATTTACTGTAGATGTAAGATTGGCTTCAGGTAGGATATGCTGACATGTGATTCACCAAAGAGGGCATCTGTGAATGAATATCAAATATTTCATAATATAGCGAGCATGTTTGTACATATTAATAATAAAAAAGGAAAAATTATATTAAAGCGATACACGTATCATACAGTGCTATTGTGGCTGCGTTGGGTCACGTGACAAGCATGATGCGTCGCCATGGAAACGATAAGGCCTGGTCATGGGGTCTACGGAGCTAAAAAAAAAAAAAAAAGAATCCTTCAGCAGGGAAAATTGAAATTCCCTGTTTGTTCGTAAGATAAATACTTGTGTTTTCTACAGAGGGAAATAAAGAATATAGCAATATCAGAATGAAAACAATAGACTAACAATGACAGTTCACACACTTGCTGATGTCTGAATTTCCAATACTTCTCCAGTTGTTTGTGATTGGTGGATAAGTATTTTCAAAAACACATTTTATTGAGATCATACTCGCCAGTCTTTTGATGCTCAGCATGGGGGAGATAGACTTAAATTCCCCCAAAGAAATTTCCATGATTTTTAATTTCTTATTAAATAAAGATGGGAAACTCTTCAAGGGGACATTGGATGCAATTTCACTTTTACATGTTGTTTGAACATATAGACCAATTTGGAGTAGATGTCACAGTGACGTCATTTGCAGCTGCATGCGCATAGTGGTTGCAGAGAAACACTGGTAGCAAGTGAAGGTAAATGGCTAAACTCCATGGAATAAGAGGAAAAAACATTTTTGTGCCTTTTGATGTCAAAATCGGAATGCAAATAATTTTTATACAATACTGTAGTCAAAGACGCCATTTGAAGCTAAACGCAGACATTTAAACAGACACATTGTGGATGAAAACTGCTATGATTACTCTACTTTTAAAGCATAAATTTGATTTAAACAATAGGCCTACTTAATATTCACATATGCTTTCTATAGGGGATGTACTGTATTAGTCCTACGGTTACAGCATGACATATTATTTAAACCTATTACTATTAACTTTTTAACATAACATTTTTTTTATTTTTTCTCACAATTCTGATTTTTGTTTCTCACAAATGCAAGTTCATAACTCCTAATTCGGACTTTATAACTCGATTTAACAAAACTTGTGAGTTTGTTAATTCTGAGGGAAAAAAGCAGTAGTGTGGGATATAAACTTTGAGCCGAAGGGGAAAAGAGATGATGACGAGATGTTTTTCCTCTAGAGTTGTGGGATATAATCTCGGAATTGCGAAAAAAAAAAAAAAAAAAAAAAAAAATCAAAATTTTGAAATATAAAATCTAATTTACCTTTTTTTTATTCCATGGATTCATAGACTGCCACTTGAAGCGTCCATAAAAATGTCATCCCTGTTTTGGATCTGTAAGACTATCCCACTAACGTCTATTTTGCTGAATAACTTTGCTTATGGCTGGGTGACAAGCTGTTGTAATACGCCAATAACATTTTGAAAATGACATCTAATCAATATAATCTATACTCTTTTTAAATCTAAGTATTTTGTGCCATATCCTTGTAATTCTCTAGCTGTAAAGGCGATCTCAATCGTTCAATCAGAGACATTCCTGTCTTCCCCTGCACCGGAGTCGACACAATAATGGTGATCGGACTGTTCTCAGCTCTCACTCGGCTCATTTAGGGCGGGTCTAAGGTAAGATGGTCATGTCAATCAATTATCATGGGAGTGGCCTGGGTTTTTGTGACGTCACGCCGACAAGAAGCTGAGAATGACCTGATTAGAAATAAAAAAAAAAACACTGGGTGGATTTTTATCATAATAGGGTGGTTGTGTACACACACTGCCAACACACATTTATGCTTTAACAACATGTAAAAGTGAGTTTTGCATCCAATGACTCCTTTAGTAAAATGAGTAAATTTAAGAATATAACATACTGTAAATGTTTATTCTTATATAATTGATAATAAGGCCACGATTTAAATAAAGCAAGTACCGAATTACTGCAACTTTTTCATGATACCTAAAACAAGAGAATGAATTAATAATTTGTAACTACAATTTAATTTAAATGAGGGAAAGAAATACAATGTGGCCATGATTTTTCAAAATGAGTAAGTTGTGGGAAGGAAATCTTTATTTGTGGCTATTGCTGATATATTTTTTCCTTCATGTCATGTGCAGGGCTCTGTAATACGGTGAGCATGTTAGCATACCTTAAAATCCTAGCCAAGTCATTGACTGTTATGTCTTGTTCTCTTAGAACTGCTGACAAGGAGCCCCCTTTCACAGTATAAGTGGTTCCAAAAACCAAATATATATTTCCAGTGTCTACAAGAATGTTGTGACTGCCCATTTTTGAAGCCTGCAGCCAATTCTAAAGATTTGATTGGTCAAAAAAAACAAATAACCCCTAATACTAAACCAACCCAGTTCTAAGTTAGTAGTGTTACATTTCAGATAGCATTGCTGTTACTGTTGTTACTGTTGTAAACACAACTGGACAATGATATTGTAAGCGTTGTATGCCTTCAGAAAGAGGGAAAAAAATATCACAATGTCATCTGTGATACGAGTACCAATCACTAACAGTACCTGAACCGGCTGGTAAAACCCACATTGCCAACCACATAAACTGGGTCCTATATTGTGCTGCGCTATTTGTATTGTATTTTATTTTACAATATTTACATGCCAATTTCCAAATTAGCATTCAAATTACTTGTTAGAAAGTACAAAATGCATTTTTCAATTATTTTTTAATTATCTTTGTACTTTTTGAACTTCTTATCGGCTTTGCCAACCCTTCCTAATCAGCTGAGCTCCACAGAGCAAAGTGCGATTTAAACCAACTGACGAGAGGATCTTTCTGGTAAAACAAATTATTCGATTTATATTATATCTGACTACCTTTATACGCATGACTATCTTTGCAACTATCGGCATAGTTGTTTTTTAACTAAATGCTATTATGGAATGGGTTTCTATTTTATAATCTGAACCTTTACGTGTTTTAATTTACTGATTACAATTCAGAAACAAGAACGTCCAGCACCATGAGCTCCTCAACGGTTTTCGTCCACATTCAACCACCGACACAAACCACACCAGCTGGGACTGTGACAACTGCTCCTGTGCCTGTTTATGTACAACAGGTAGCAGCAGTTTCACCTCTTCATGGACTTCAGGCTTTTCTGAAAAGCCAACCAAAAGCCCTTGGGGTAAGGAATTTTTCATTTGATAAGTTCAGATGACTTTTACGTGTGCATGTCAGTGTGAGGTAAGAAAAAAAAAACTACATGAATACGTAGCATAGACAAATTTGAATTGCATAATGTGACTCATTGCCTTGGTGACATTGTAGGAAAGACCCATATAAAATAAGGTTGATCATTTACAGTGTATAATAAAACCTTAACTGTACCAGTCAAAGACGTCACAGAGAAGAATGTTTTAGGAGCTGTAATCTATTAAAAAAAAGTGAACAAAATTTGCATTTTGAGTGTGGAACTCTCATTTGAAAATGTTTTGGATATTTTTCTAGTACAATCAAGTTCATAACTACAGCTGCTATAAATGTATATTCCACATTTTATACTGATCCGCAAAATCTGATACCGTATTAATTTACAAAAGACTCTTCTCTGTTCATTCTTCTTGTCCCTCACAGACTGTCCAGATAATGATTGGTCTGTTCACTTTCCTGTGTGGAATCGTGTCTACAGTTAATGCAGAATCCATCTTTGTCTACAGTGGTATCACTTACTGGGGATCTATCACTGTAAAAAAACAATTCAGTATTCTGTCTTTTATAATGCAAGCTACATATTCCAATGTAAGCCTCTAATTGTTTCGTCTTTCTCTCTCCTCTCAGTACATTATAACAGGCTCACTCTCCATTGCTGCAGAAAACAAACTTAATTCACCATCCAGTTTGTGTTTGGTATGTACACTTGTTGCTTCAAAGCACAGGCAGTGGAACCGTATTATGTTTGTGCTGTTTTTATGTACTGATGTGTATTGATCTTCTTCTTCCCTCCGCCCTAAAAGTGTATAGGCGTTAATGACCGCATTCCAAACATGTCAGGAAGGTCCCAAATGTGCACATCTACTCGGGTGCATAAATGCACATCTGTCCAATACCACTGTAGGTGGTGAAATAATGATTTGCATTTTCAGTGTAATTGAATATGTATGTATATCTTTCTCAGAGGGTTTTTTCTAGACAATTCAAAATGGCAAAAAAATAAATACATTTACAGATGAAAATTAAATCAAAGACTTTCTAGGCAGTTGATCTTTAAATCATGCACATTGCAGCTAGGGATGTTGCTGGCAAAAAGTTATCAAACTAATTTTGATTACTTAAAGTATTGTGAGTTGTACCAGTGGGAGCCAGAAAATGCATATAGGCAGCAGTCAGGGCAGCATAAAAAATATTTTTTTTTATTTTTGTTTTTTAGTTTATTTTATTGGACATTTGGAATGACTGCACTCATATCAATAAGTTATCGTTTACCAGTAGTTATTCTAAAGCTGACTCCTTTTTACACTGCACACGTCTGCGGCACATTACGGCTCCAACAAGTTTTTGTTCCACTGTTGATGGCAGCATATTTGCTGTAACCTACACTCAGTGAAGACTGACTGAACACTGTTAGTGAAGTTGTTGAACAACAACAACAACAACAAATTTCTAAAAGATGTATTTTAATTGTATCATTTAAAGGGTTACTCCGCCCCAAAATGAAAATTTTGTCATTAATCACTCACCCCTATGTCGTTCCAAACCTGTAAAAGCTTCGTTCGTCTATGGAACACAATTTAAGAAACTCTGGATGAAAACCGATAGGCTTGTAACGGAGTGACTAATGAGGTTTGGGGTGGAGTAACCCTTTAATTATCCACGTGAGCCACTGGTTCTTGCTGCTGTATTTATTTACTTACGTCAAGTAGTTTATTTTTATTCTTCTCCGTAATAGTTATTTCTAACGTATTAATCTTTTTTCCCCCCTTCCAATAGGTAAATGGTTCACTTGGAATGAACATTTTCAGTGCTGTAACTGCAGGAACTGCCTTTATTTTAATTTCGTTGGATTTTGCTCTAGGACCATTTGACATGCACTGTGACAGTCATGATTGTGATTATTTTAGAGGGAAGTATGAGGTAAGTCAAGCCTTAATCTCCGCTCATCTGTCCAGTGTTTTGTTTCCAACATTTCAGTAGTGGTTTAAACATCTCTACTATTACTGATCATTTACAGTTCAAGAAGGCATTGGCATAACTGTTCAGTTTTACCTACATATTACGGCTGTCTATTTAACAGGTTAATCTAATGAATTAGTTATAGAAAAACATGTTAATTTTTCTCTCGAATTTAAGGAGAAGTCCACTTCCTGAACAGCAATTTCTAGTAGATGTACTCACTCCCTTGTCATCCAAGATGTTCATGTCTTTCTTTCTTCAGTCGTAAAGAAATTATGTTTTTTGAGGAAAACATTACAGCATTTTTCTCCATATAATAGACTGGTATGGTGCCCAGAGTTTGAACTTCCAAAAAACAGTTTAAATGCAGCTTCAAACGATCCCAAATGCGGTTGTAAATGATCCCAGCTGAGGAAGAAGGGTCTTATCTAGTGAAATGACTGGTTATTTTCATTAAAATAATATAATTTAAATACTTTTTAGTGTCAAACGCTCGTCTTGTCTTACTCTCCCTGAACTCTGTGTATTCTGGCTCAAAACAGTTAGGGTATGTCGAAAAACTCTGATCGTATTTTCTCCCTCAACTTCAAAATCATCCTATATCGCTGTTTTACCTTTTTTGTTAAGGGTGTTTGATCTTCTTTGCAAACAATTAAAAAAGAAAAAGKTTTTTTTTTTTCTCCTAAAGCTACTTTTGTAATTTTCATGCTTTACTTATATAACACAATATGTAACAGGACTCAACTTGACAACGAAGATAGGTCCAAGTGCGAGCTTTATTGAAACAACAAGGTCAAACAGGCAGGGTCGATCTCCAAACAAACAGTAATATGCAGGGCAAGACAAAAGCATAATCCAGAAACAGGCAAAGGTCAAAAACCAAGTGAGCAGTCCAAAGTAGCAAGTGAAACAAGGCAATGAAAATAACAAAGGAACAAGACTATGACTATGGCAATAGCAAAGAAACAAGGCGATGGAAAACACTTGGTAGATTACGCAACTGCAAAACAATACTTTGCAAGGGACTTCTTCTTCTTACTCGTTTTTATTGGTGGTTCACATTCTTAAATAGAGCATTACCACCATGTACTGTGGGCTATGAATCAGAGACTTATATGTCCCTATTCACAGATTATTCAGGACTTTGGCTTTCAATGTTCTTTGCAAGGGACTGTTTGGCATGGCCCTCTTTATATGGCTGCCAAACAGGTAGTCACCATAGAGGAAGCAGAGGGAGCTTTTACCCAATACTGTCTGTTACCACTCCCTCTGCTTCCTCTATGGTGACTCCCTGTTTGGCAGCTATATAAAGTGGGCCATGCTGGTGTGGCGTTACACAATAATGGATTTAAATGATCTTTTGTAAGTAATTTCCCAGGCCAATTTGATGTGCGATTAATTTGATTAATCGTCACATTGTGTAATTAGATTCCAAATTGTAATTGTTTGACAGCCCTAATCATAAATATTATATAGTGTTTTTATTACTACATATGGTATGGTAATTGTATTAATATTGAATTTTCTCTCAGACCCTCCTCTGGGGAATCCATAGTATATCTCTGATATTTGCCTCCCTTGAGTTCATCATCTCCATCTATCTGTCAGCATTTGCTTGTAAAGCCGCCAGCTGCTGCTGCTGTTTTTCTCCACAAGTGAGTAATGCATCAATCAGGGTTTTTTTGTTTGTTTTTTGTTATCTAAACCCCTCAGATGTGCATATGGAAGTAGTTACTTTCAAGGGTGTTCACATTTGGGTTCACACCTTACTGGCACCAACAAATACTACAAGCTTTAGCAAATATTTGAAATCTTAAATTCAGATTCACTGTGCAATTTAGCAAGATAATTTTATTGTAACCGGAGATTGCAATGAGCTGAAGTGAGTGACAGCCTATCTTTTATTATTTAGGATGTGTAAATAAAAGGCTTGTTTTTCGGACACATTCACAGGAATGACATCCAAATATTTATGTGGGATTCCCTCTTGAAATAGCCCACTGGATTGCCATAATGATAACCATAGCAATGGACGAATCAGAAATGTCTAAATAGAGCATCCTCACTCATTTCAGAAACACATTTTCCATTTGCCCTGTTAGAAAAGGAAACAAAGTATGCAGGGTATGTGATAACTTGACACTTTTGTTCAGCGTTTACTCTGGTTTTAAAAACTTCCTTCTGTGCTATAGTGCCGCCAATCTCGTCCTTTTGTGCAACAGTCCCTTTTTTGTGTTTAACATATTCCGTTTTGCTGAACTACTTTTCTTATGCCTCCCTAATTCCAAAACGTCCTTTTATAACTAGTAATAGAGGCTTGAGCCATTGATGTGCAGATTGATTAAGTGTAGGTGAAAATTACCTAAATCTGCACTTTTAATAGTGTTTAGAAGCAGCATCTCTACTAATAGCAACAGTTGCGATGCTGGAACTGTCAGCCAAAATTGTATTTCACATAAAATCAAGTTATAAAAAACTACATTCATTTTTCCAAAGGTGCCGTTTGTTCCACAAGTTTTAACTCCACAGCCCTGTGAATTTAGACCCAATCATTACCATGATCCTAACAACCCAGAGGTAAGAGAAGCTCAGAACACCATTTTAATTGGATTTTGAGTGAAATGGTAAAATAACTAACAGCAATAACTGTTTTTCTTGCAGATATCTGTGGTCAGCAACCCTGCCATGTATCACTGTCCTGCAGAAATTCCCCCACAATATAATGAATATGAAAAAATATGAAAATTTTAAAAAGTGGACAGTGTTGTGGTGTTGCGGTAGTGTGTGATGTTTTTGTGGGACGCATACGTTTCTCTAATGATTTCCTGTCCCTTATTGTTAATGTCCTAATCATCAGTGAAACTAGATTGTTTTAAACACGTACTTTCTCAATGCTACATAATCTGTAAGAATAAAGTATACTGAATAAAAACTGCTTATTATTTTTTTATTTTATTTATTTATTTATTTTTATTTTTTTTTTGCAATTTAGGGTTAGGGTTACTTGACTGTTACAACAATGGCCTGGCAGAAAAAATAACCTTCTCCTGGAGGACATACAGACATATCATTAAAACTTAAATAAAACAGGAAAAAAAAAAATGTTTCTTAAAACATATTTCTCAAACATGAGTGATAAACTGTGTTATGCACTTCTCAAAATAGTTTTGAGAAGTGCATGTTTAAATCATTTTTTTTATTTAAACATGGTAAACAAATACAAAATAAGCTAAAAACAGTCTTAACAGGAGTTACATTTGAACTAAGGTATAACAAGCCATGCATGTCTTTGTTCTAAATTAAAAATTTGAAAAATGAGAAGTAACATCAATACACAAAAATCAACTCATAAATCAGGAACACAATTCACTTTGTAATGTTGTAATGGCTCAGCAAAATAAAGACTGTACAATTTATATAATACAAGCAGAGAGTTTTCATATAGTTTACCTACAAAGAGTTTAGTAAGCATTGTGTTAATTTAAAATGAAGTAGTTGTTGTTATTGTACAGTCACGCACGTCATCGGGATCACAGTTAACAATATTAACTATACTGAATGTATCTGAAGTAGCATCCCATCCATTTTCCTTCATCACAATGGAACTAACCCTGCCTTTTAAACACACTGAACTGATTACTTTGCATCTACACAGTTTAATGTGCTTAAGGATTGTTCACCAGCATCTGTCTTCTACTACAGCCTGCAGAACATATGAAGGCCAGCCTTTCTATTGATAAAATCTTTATAACCATCAGATGGAGGGAGGATAGGGATGTGGGTGCCGTCGATAAGACCCATTACTTGGGGAACAAAATGCACTTCTTCAAATCTCTGTGTGATTTTTGGATGCCTTCTCTTCACCTGGCATCCGTATCGGATCTCAAATCGGTCCATTCGTCATTCCCTTGCAGAAGATGTACACAAACTTTTTTACTGTGCTCTTGTGAACACCAAATTGATTTGTCACAACATGGCATTCCACACAGCTTCTGAGTTTGTATAAACAACCACAACACGCATAAGTAGGGCATATACATCCCTTTACCAGTCCACATAACATGTGAATGTCCGGCGACTCACGCGAAAGTTTAGTTTCCATTCCAGGTCGCTGGAAACAATGTAATCAACATTGTAATCAACAAACATTACTTGAAGGGAAAATTATTTTCAAAAGATGATTAGCTTCATTTTGGTCGCTACAATAGACATCAGTGTTTATATCTAAAATATAAACTTTTATCCCAGTATTTCTGTGATAAAATAAATGATTGTAAGACAGAAATAATACTGTGTGGTTTAAAAGACTGTTTGTGGAGCTGTTTTATACCTAAACATAATAACTGCTCTCTCTCTGTGAGTGGCAACATAAACACAGATTTGAATGATGAG
The DNA here is from genome assembly GCA_019740295.1 of Labeo calbasu. Lineage (NCBI taxonomy): Eukaryota > Metazoa > Chordata > Actinopteri > Cypriniformes > Cyprinidae > Labeo > Labeo calbasu. Next base: position 10,692 of record JAHKKF010517855.1, read on the forward strand.
GTAAAACTTTTTGGAACGTTGAACAGGCAAAGACAAATCGTTGTGCCTGTCTTTTCCTATACCTTCCAGCAAAAGTATGCCTACAAGTTCACACTGTTGCTTTATTAAGAGCAACACTTTGCATAAAAATAGCACGCATAAGAAATAATGGAACTCCATGTTGACAGGAATAAGAGGCGGCAAACAGGACAGGCTACCCTGGTGAAAAAAACCGCATATGCTGGTAGGTATGTCTTGATGCTGGATTATGCTGGTCCTTTGCTGGTTTATGCTGGTCCTTAAGGTAAGAGTAAATTATCTGTAATTTTTTGTTCAGGAGGTGAACTTCTTTTATATGAAACAAATGATTGAATTCTCCGTTAATCTGTAAAAGGCAAAATGTTAACATATGGCTTTTGGTAAAGGGATACATGAAAATGGCCTCATACACTCACATTCATGCTTTTTCAAGACTTCCATTTATATGTATGCAAATGTGTATATTTAAAAAAAAAAAAATCAATTTCTGAGTTTATGTTGTGTCCTAATCACTCCCATTAAGTCACAGATGGACTACTTCTCTAGAGAAAATCTTTTGTAAAAAAACTGATCTGAAGAACATCATCTGACATGGCATGACATGAGAGTACATTAAGACTTTTTTGTGTGTAATTTGTTACTTACTTGTCTTTCTGTGCAGAGTGATAAGTGAAAAGTGGAGTCCATGTACTGTGATATCAGGGTGGAACTAGGATGACGTTTCTTCATTTCCTCAACAAGTTGCAAGCGTTTAGACTCCATGCTGCAGTCATCTTCAGTGGGATAATTGAGAAGAAAATTCATTTCAAACTGTTTAGGCCTTTTAACACCTCTCAAATGATTTTGGCTTCCCCTTTTCCATATGCTTACAAGAACATCTGTACATCCAGCTCAGTGTAACTGTGTTTGGCAATGTCCCATTTTAAGTTTGAGACTGTTCTTCCAGCCATTCCATCCAGTGGAAAACCCTGCATCAGTAAGGCAAGGATGTTTTTTCACCTGTGCAGATGCAACATCATTGAAATCATCATCATCAGAGGGATATGCTTTTAAGCTGTGCATAGACTCAGCAAGTTTTTGAAGAATTCATGCTTTATGTTGCTGGGAACTTGAACATATATCTGGTCTTTCATGTAGAGATGGTTTCCTTAGTGCAATCTGTACTCAATGTCAACAGGAAAATTGGGAATTTCAAGTCTCTGAGCACTGAGCCTGTTACATGAGAGATCACCTTTAAGGTGGGCCTCTCAGGTAAATCTGCAATGTCTGTGAGGTTGATCAGTGCATTGTTGAAATCTGTCTTCATACTGTAGAGAAAACTTGTGAAAAAGACCTAGTTTGTCTTCTAGTTCCAACAGTCAGTTTAAAGTCTGTGGTTTTCTATCCATTGTGATTTTTTTTCCCCCCATGTCATTTTCATTCACTATCACTCTAAGTATAGTTCTTGTCTCCATTGTGTCCTTTGAACCTAACAATGAGAAACATAAATGTAATTGAGTTCTCAGTATTACAGGGATAAAAATGAAGATTCACTTACCCTCCTGCTGTTCCAACCATGTATAACTTTTTTCTGCTGAACACATAAGATGATATTTTGAAGAATGTTGGTAACCAAACAGTTTCAGGTTCCCCATGTAAGTAAATGGTACCTGAAACTGTTTGATTACCAACAATCTTCAAAATAGCATCTTTTGTGTTCAACAGAAGAAAGTCATACAGGGATGCAACAACATGAGGGTACAATTCTCATTTATAGGTGGACCATCATGTTCAATTTAGCACAAGATGAAGTGTTTCACTCTAACAAATGTCCTGCTCTGAATTTCAGTTTAGTGGCTGTCATTTCTGGTACATGGTTGCACAATTTGTAGGAATGCGGATGCTCAATGTACCACTGTCTGTTGTTTGCATACGAACAAAATGTCGGTGATAATGATGGTGATTTTTACAATTTGCCTAAAATCAGGCAGAACTTGCACCAGCAGACACAACCATATCAGGACTGTATTTGATACCATTAATGCACACCGAAGATGTGATAAGGACAGTGTTTTGGGTAGCCAAAGCATTTTTCTGTACACTCTGAGGAAAAGATTAAATCAGTGTAAAATGTCACTTTGACAGAAGATTTAAAAATCATGACAAGTCTAGATGGTACGCTACCATTGTTGGACTGCCAGAGACATTTTTGAAACCATTTGTTTGAAAAACTTATGCTTGCCTTCAAATCTCATTGTCCGCATGTCTCTAAGTGGCCCATATGTCCTTATTAGTTGTGGATAGTGTTCAATAAAATGCTGTTTTGGACAAAACACAAAATTATTGAAATTTTTGCTGTAAGAAAATGTAAAGTATCATCCAGTTAATCTAAAGTATGTCATCTTTTTAAAAGCATTACATTCTCCCATGTTGCATAATTTTCTGGGATGTTAAAGCCAATCATTAGTGGGAGTTATCTTAAAAGTTCCCACTTTTCGTGGCCATTACCACCAATTGTGCCTCTAGAGGAAAATGTAGTTTGAATGACCTGAGGTTGATTAGTCTTGTCTTCGAATTTGTATGGGAACTGTTTGTTCTATTTACATACTCAAGTGTGATGTACTTTTTGTTGATTTAATTTGAGGCACAATGCCATTTCAGTGGGTATCACCTTCCAAAAGATCGTGCATGATGCCAGGTGGAAATCAACTGTCAGAGTAAAAATGGTCAAACTCATTCAAAACTCAATTGCCTCTTACACCAGTTTGACCAAATTTTGGTCTTTCACAACTTCCTCAACTTACCTGTCCTCAGTTCAAATTCTCCTGACAGAACATCTTTCTCTTGAATTTTACTCCTTTTCATGCAAAAGCAACAAGGAAGTTCCACAATTAAGCTTTTTTGATATCCCACCAAGGAACGAGCACCAAGGTTATCCGCAACTACGCTAAGAACAGTCCCTTTACACATCCCCTAACTGCTCCACAAAGACACCATGTTCTCCAGAGTTTTAAGGTCTTGTACAAGAGGATGAAGAATTTTCTTATATCCATACTCTTTTGCAGCAATGGCTTTGCATAAGAGAGCTAGATGAATTGTCTGAAAACCCAATACACACTGAACACCTTGTGCTCCTTTTTTGGAGTGCCAAGAGGGTTGGCAATCTCAAATTCATCAGTGTAAAGGTTAAGCAAAATCCTGAATTTTCATGTCATCAAAAAATCATTCTCACAGTAGTTAGTGCTATCTATGTAAGAGTTGATTTGCACTGTTAAAAGGATTAAGTACTTTCTCCTGGACATCAGCTCTGTTTAAAAGCACCTGTAACATATTTAGAATTAGCACATAAGCAAATGATTGTAAAGCTAATTGAAAGTTTATACTCTTTCTGAAAGTATAATGCTCGTTTACTGACTGTAGGCAGAGACTCGCCAGAATCAGTCATTTTCAGAATCATAGCGATAGCTTTCAAACCAAAATCAGTGTAACTGACTGTTGATCTGGAATCTGTGGTATGGCATTGCACAGCAAGGGCTTTGACAGAAGAAAGATCTGATTCATTTGTTGAATTACTACCTGTACTGCTGCATCAGAGATGTGCAGAATGGTTTGCATCTTAAGAAAAAACAAGCAGTGTTCCTACGCTTCTTGAAAATACTTGAATATCAGACACATGGATTGGCCTGGAAAGTACTTGAAAACAAATATAGGTCATTGAAAGTTCTTTCATAGTACTTTCATTTTAAAGTATCTTTTCTGTTATATAAATCATTTAATAGCTTATTAATATATTTTTTTAAATTTGACCAAAAATTACATACTTTTAATAAAGTTAGAAAAATGCCATTACAAAGGTAAAAACTAAATTTGCTGTAAATCACTTTAAGGAGTCAAATATCATCTCGTAATGGAAAGCTAATATTTGATCAGAATTTGATTATTGATTAGAAGGTGCTCCTGAAATTTTTGACTGTGCTCCTAAAAAGAAAAGTAAGTGTAGAGCCCTGTTTAAAGGGGTCATCCGATGCAAACTTCACTTTTACATGTTGTTTGAACATCAATGTGTGTTGTCAGTGTATGTACAAATCTACCCTATAATGACAAAAATCCATGCAGTGGTTTTTAATTAATCTGTAAAAATAATATCCCCTTTTTCAAATTGAGCCATTCACAGTCGTGTGGCGTCACACCGACAGAGGCCGCTCCCACGATAGTTGATTGACATGAGCATCTTACCTCAGATCAACTGTAACAGTCTGACCTCCATTGTTTTGATGCCGGAGCAGGGATGTAAGTTAGACAAGAATATCTCAGATTGAGCGATTGAGGTGTTGTGTTGCTGGATGTAATAATAAACATTGTGGTCGTCATTTACTCCCGACATCTGAGCCGCTGAAGATGCAGTGGATTACGTTTGTTTGTAAAGGGAATGCACCTCCCGATCTACATATATCCGTCTATGTTCGAGCGATTAATTCGTGATCCAGCTTCACTTACAGCAGAAGTGAGTATAAGGGATTTTTAATGAATCTTTGCGATTGCCTTTCCTAATAATGTGCTAGTTACCAAGTTTAGCAGCCAAATGCAGTTAAAGTAAACAGGCTCGTCACTCCACACAGAGAAGAGAGGCAGGGCGGGGCTAGCAGAGCTCGTTAACATTTAAAGCAGCCTCGACCAGAACAGGATGAATTTTGCAGCGCTGGTTTTGGCAAGGTAAAAAGGGTGTTGTTTTACACTACCATTGAGAATTTTTAACCAAAGTATATTATAGGCTTTACATTACAACCCTAAAGAATCATATCATCTTGTGGAAAAAGGGCATCCGATGACCTCTTTAACCATTTTTTAATTTAAATATTTTACAAGAATTACAGCAAAAATTGTTTGATGCAAGAATATATCTTTTTTTTCAATATTTGAGAAATTCAAAATTCCTTTGATCACCACTGCTCAAAATGGTCTAAATTTATAAAGCCTACACATTCAAAACCTCGTTACTCTGAAATTTTTAATGTAAATGTTAAGTGTAAGTGAAATGTTAAGTAATGTAAAAGTATGTAATTGAATAATTGAGAGAGAGTATTGAATAATTGAATATTTACAATCAGAAATCCTGATGCGTGGGGGAAACCTCAAGGACAAATGCATGTATGATCTGGAGATTATCACGTGAAACGAAACTATATCCAGTCAGAAAGCGAGCCGACAGAAGACGGAAGCATAACACGCTCATGGCGTGCAGAGATGGAGGATCAGCTTGTTGATTTGTGGCAACAGCACGAGTGTTTATACAGCGTGTCCTGTAAAACTATCACCCGTAGTGTTTATTCTGAAGTCTTGAGAGATTTTCCTGTGTTCACAGTCAGGACTACGGTTGAAAATCTGTTGTGTGTGTGGTGTGCTGTCCTTGTCACATCATGGCACACTGCACATTATAGGAGCAAAATGGTTAAATCTGGGATTTTTTGTCATCATGTTTGTGGTCTTTCACATTTTAAATGATCTTTTTATTTTTTATATATATATATTTTTTAATCTTTCAGTGTGTACTCAGCATTAGGTCTTAGGTGTTGGCATATAATTTACGAGACTGAAAAAGAAAAAGGAGGGCTACATATCATCGATTCTGAGAAAAGAACACAATGCCACATACAAAGGTGACAGGTTAATGTTATTAACACTAGCATTTTTGTATGTTTATGTCTTGTAACACTTACTGCTACAATACTGTCTCTTTTTTATTGCATGCAAAAGGGTTAAACCCAATTCCGAAGTAAGAGCTGATTTAGTTCCCTCAAAAGGACTTCCTATAATTTAAATCATTCCCAGTTCCTAGAGGATGAAAATTCCAAAAGCTACACCCAGTGGAAAAGCCCCTTATAGCTTACAGCTGCCATAAAAGGTAAATCAGTCAGGATAAATGTACTAGATATTAAATTAAGCTTTAAAATTCACTCACTTTTTCAATCTGCCTCTGGACTACTGTTTGTAGTAGAAGATATCATCATCTTCACCAGTCTTTTATGGCGAAGGTGGACAGAGGGCCTGTTTAGCAGCTCTTTTGGCCTCCTCTGTTATGGCCAATGAAGTTTTCTTAAATTGTATTGTTGCTTGATTAACAAACAAACATGGCCACCCATATGTTTGAGAGAGGGTGAATTTCTTAAGTAAATATGACATGCCCTCTTCAAACTCTGGGTCATCACAATTTTTAATTGTCAAATATACTGTCTCACCACTGGTAAGTGCACATTCAGTTGTGACCGATGCCTACATGTGTACAAATGTCAAAGCTTAATTCAAAGTGGTACTGGGCAACTGTAGGGGGTTGTCCTCCTAAGAAAGAGACAGAAAAAAAGAAAAAATGTTGATTGTTTTAAATGTTTTTATTTTTATTATTATTATTACTTATTTAGCTTTTATTATCAGAATCAGAAAGAGCTTTATTGCTCTTTATTGTTCACACACACAAGGAATATGTCTTGGTGTTAGGAGCTTCCTGTACAGAAAGTACAAATGTAGTGCAGACATACATGTATAGTGTAGACATTACTACAGTCAAGTTAAGGTAATGAAATACTACTAATAAAGAGAATATACAATTATAAATAACTGTAGTAATAAAAATATACAGAAAAAAGGAAAAATGTCCATAGACAGAAAGTTCTTGGAGGTTGGGTATAGGGGCACCAATAATCCTCTCAGCAGTTTGAACTTCCTCAGCTGGTGGAGGAAATACAGCCTCTGCTGGGCCTTTTTCACAATGGAGTTGATGTGAGTGTCCCACCTCAGGTCCTGAGAGATGTTTGCACCCAGGAATCTGAATGACTCTACTGCAGCCCCAGTGCTGTCCATGATGGTGAGAGGGGGGAATGCAGGGGTGGTTCCTCCTGATGTCTACGATCATCTCCACTGTTCTGAGAGTGTTTAGCTCTAGGTTGTTAAGACTGTACCAGACAGCCAGCTCTTTAACCTCTTGTCTGTAGGCTGACTTGTCTCCGTCCTTGATGAGGCCAATGATTGTAGTCGTCCGCAAACTTCAGGAGCTTGACAGAGGGGTCCTTCGAAGTGCAGACATTTGTGTAGAGGGAGAAGAGCAGTGGGGAGAGAAGACATCCCTGAGGGGCGCTAGTGCTAATTGTGATAGTCCAGGATGTGAGTTTACAGATCAGATCAGAGTGGGTGTCGTGTGCAAGCCTGACCTTTCCAAATCAACAGTAAAACACATTGAGATCATCAGCCAGTTGTTGATTCTCCATACTGACACAGTGTCAATTGCTGAGAGCTATTGCTGAGAGCTTTTTAGCTCTCTTGCTGAGAGCTTTTTAGCCATCCTTTTTGGCGTGACAAAGCTGTTTGAGTTTCCCTGTAAACCATGTTAATCATTATATTATATTACATTATATTAAAATAGTATATTATAATAGAACACATTATTGAAATAAATTGATTTTTAATCTGTGCTGTCAGACACTGTCAAACTATAAGTCATTAAAAATGGCTTTTAAAAAATGACTTTGACTGAGATAATTAAACACAAGTTTGCATCAATCTATATGACTATTTAAAGGCTATGAAGGTTTAATGACAATGACAAATGGTTTAACATGATAACTGGATCATTTTGACTAGATAAATTCTGACAACATGATGTATGACTTGTGATTTCATTATGTTTCCATATAATAAAAGTTATCAGTGGACATCAAATTTTAATCGATGACTGTTAAAAGGTTATGAAGATATGCCAGTAATGACAGATGATAACATTAAGCTTTTTAGCTTTTCAATTAATTAACAAAGTCATTAATAGAGCTTCTTGTGAAGTAAAGATTTACTTCAGAAAATGAACCTAATCCTAATGCCTGGAGGGCGCTCTGGAGGGCTGGACCAGTGGAGACTCAGACTCAGGAGAGAGGATAGGGACAGAAAATTTTGACGGGCATTGTTGTCGCTGCCATTTTGTGAATGGGCTCCGCTCCGGTGCAGCCGCCATTTCACGATTAAGTTTACACACTGGAGTAACGATCAAAACACTCATATGTCCCGGAGCTTGCGGTTGACTAAACTTTGTGGATGCCATTACCGCGTTGTTGCGTTCCTTCTCCGCGTCACCCACAGTAAATGACGAGCCCACAGACAATAAAGCATAATCCATGAATTGATAGAGAGATGAATGCGGACCCTCGCGAATGAGCCGTGATTTCAAAGGCTGATTAATGCCCTTGCAGAAAAAGTCTATCAGTACATAGTCCAGTCCGGCAGATCAGAATAACAAGCAATGTCCAAATACTCTTGTACATAGTCCTTGTGCCCTGCTCCAGGGCTAAGAACAGTCTTGCGATGTCCATACCTGGCCAATGTCTGTGTGAAAAGCTGCTGGATCCTTGTGTGTCCGAGTATTCTGTTACGGAATACTCAGCCAGGCCGCGCACACATTAAAGCAAAGTCCAAAAACAAACAAAGTGATGAACGTGGACCCTTGCGTCTGAGTTTTGATTTTAGCAGCTGATTGACTCCCTCAATGAAAAAGTCAATCAGCACACAGTCCGGAAGGTTTGAATCATGGGCAATGTCCAGATACTCTTGAATGTAGCCCTCGAGTGATCGTGTGCCCTGCTCGAGGGCTAACAACAGACTTGCAGTGTCCATACCTGTGTGGCGTCCTGGTGAAAAGTTGCTGGGTCCTTGTTTGGCCGAGTATTCTGTAACAGAGAGACGGGAGGCGAGCGGATCCATACGCAGACTTTTATTAATGGGACGAGACGTAGACATAGTCAAGACAGGCAGGGTCAAACAATGGCAGTCAGGTATGTGGACGGCGAGACAAGGAGTAATCTGTGACAGGCGTGGGTCAATCCAGCGGCGAACGTTATCCGTGAAGGGCTAGGCAAAGTGTAATCCGATAAGACAGGCGAGGGGTTTCAAAGGCAGGCAGCGAGACAGACTAAACGATACAGCAAAGCAAACCATGAAAACTAGACACAGGATAACAGGGAGAAACGCTTTGTATGAACGTAAATACAATTCAATACTCGGCAGTGACTGACAGGAAGACCGGGGTTTAAATACTGTCTCTGATTGGCGCAGGTGATAAGAGCAGTGGCTGATGGGGAATGTAGTCCGGGGTGTGGTATAACAGTCTGTGCGTGAAAACAAGGTGAGAGCGACATCTGGTGGTGAGCGGTCCGCAGCTCACCGACCAGATCCGTAACACTATTTCACGTAAATTTCGTGAATGTACATAAAAAAAAGTCATGTAACTAGTAATGTAATGTAAGTAATGTAACTAATTACTTTTGAAATAATGTCATCAGAACAGTAATTTGATTACTTTTAAAAGGAGTAATCAGTAATCAGTAATTTAATTACTTTTTCAGAGTAACTTGCCCAAAACTGATCGTATGTGAATAAATGCAAATATGCGCTCAAAACACCCATTAAAGACTCTAAGGACCGCGGCACCGGCTTCCTTTGAAATGATGATTGCGTCTGATGCGCCCACACCCGCACCAGATTTGCTGCCTGTCAAGGGAGGCATGCAGAGTAGTAAAAATAATAATTATTATTGATTACCCATTTGAAGCAGTACATTATAACGAAAACAATACCGATTTTTATGATCAGAAATTTCTTAAACTGGGTGAAACCCTGTAAACTTTTGTCCAAGGATCCAGTAGACATTCAAACACCCAACCGATTTCATCAGAGATTGCAGAGAGTCACGTCCAGATGTCAGTTAACGTTATTCTTTTTAGCGTGGATTTGGCTTAAAAGCACGAGCGATTAAGCTTATAGTGTGCAGCGATGTGCAGATCAGCTGAATCAATCTGCTGTTAAAAATGAACCATCCATTCATCATATCATCATGCAAAACTAAGAATTAGAATAATTGTAAATGACGATCGGGTGAGGTTATCTAAATCAGAGAAAAATATAGGTGCGGGTGGGTGGCGGGTGGATAATTTATTTGAAGCTGCGGATTCGGGTGACGTTTGAGCTCATCTGCGCATCTCTACTCGGCGCATAATTTTTGTTCTGGATCCTGTGCTCTGCTGCTACACTGGAGCAAACTCACCACCATATGGACAGGGGTGGGAATTACAGTTACAAGTTACAATAGAGATCACCCTCAGCATATTCTGTCAAAGTGATGGACGGCCTTCAGATTTTTCCGTCACCAATTTAAAAAATCCTTAAATGATGGGCAATTTTCGGTTAACGCAACCTCTCATATATACATGATCACGCTGTGGAACACATCAGAACTGATAGGCTATTTAATAATAGCACTTTATTATCAATCATTATTATAAATAAATTTCTGTGGAATTAAAGACTGTTAGCGGTTAGTGTGCACAACACAGAATAAATCCAATAAACAGTGGTGCCACTGTAATAATAACTACTTTTTTTTTTAAAGTTTCCTACGAACCAAAGCGTGCTCATATTATTAACACCTTCGGTTACTCTTTGTCCTTCATATATTCAGTTTTCCACATATTCTGTGGCTTATTGTGAATATGAACCATCACTTTAAGACACTGCAAAGCTAAACTGCCCCTTATTTCTGCATTTGGAAACAAATGTTGTGAACAAATGTTCAGCCGATCTGCAAAAGTCATTTTTACAACATGTAAGTGGATATGTAATACATATCTTATTAAAGGACAAAATTCCTTTTTTTTTCTTTCAGATTCATTTTCATTTTCTCTCAGATTGCAGAGCCTCTGGAAATAGTCGGCATGGATCTAACTGGCAAACTGACATCAACTTAGAAGGGTCATCAGTACATTTGTGTGATGATCATTTATTTTACCAAATGGACAGAGGCCTATCCTCTAAAACTAAAACTGCAGAGAAAGTTTCCAAGTGCATTTTAGATTTTTTTCCTACAAATTAGGTGCACCTAAAAGGCTTTTGACAGACCAAGGCAAAGAGTTTGTTAATAAAGCAAGAACTCAGATATTATTTGTTACAGGTAAGAGCAAAATTGCATTGTGGTTTATATGTGCATTATTTTTTTTTCCAAGATCAAATGTGACTTTTGTCAGAAGCTGGGGATAAAAAGGAGTTTGTGTTCACTTTATTACCCACAAACCAATGGGCTAGTAAAAAAAATGAATGGGACAACCCAAAGGTATCCTCTACACTGCATTATTCATAGTTGCATTCATTTAGCAGGTGTTCTAACAAATAAAAATGCTGAACTTCCAGAGTTCTACTGAAATTGGTAGGATCCAAGATTAACACCTGGGACACTCATCTGAAGTCAACTTTGTTTGCACTTGACACACACACACAACAGCTGACGACAAAGTTCTCACCATTCTTCCTCATGTTTGGCCGAAAGGCCACGTACCCTTCAGAGGTTCCTAATGACTAAGAGGTGTATCTTACATTTTATATATATTTTGGTTTGAAGTTGTAATGATTCAAATGTATCTACATAATCATGTGCAGCCATGTTACTGATTTGGGATATGTTGTTTTGTCTCTGGTACAAGCTGGGACCTTTCACTATAACTAACATCCAATTAGAAATCCAAACAAAGTATAAACAAGACCAAAAGAACTCAAAAAACAGTGTAAGAATACAAAACCTCCATGACATTGATAGAGACATTATGTAGGCAGAACCCAAATGATCCAAATGAAAGCAGCTGCAAACAATCATTTCACACAAGACAAAGCAATGTAGTCTGGGAAATAGAGTTCGTAATGGAATGTCCGTGAAGGGACACTCTTATTAAGTTGGGCCATCCACTTTTTAGGTTGCATGGCTACCCACACCATCAAGATGTTGAAGCTCTTTGGGCTTTTGAGCATCAGTGTCAGCACCTTCTTCCGTCATCAGCGCTTGTACATGATTCGTATCATCATGCAGCAAGCATGGATCATTAGAGATCTAAATGAGATGAGGGGCAGATTGATCCTGGGGCAGACTGATCCTGTCTGGTGACTGCAACATTTTCACACTGGAAAAAGATCCAGTGTGAAAATGTTACCTATAAATAGTACTGCACTCATTATCAAATTCACATCACTGTGGATAATCAAGTTGTTGCGTTTGGTATGGCATTGCTCTAACTGTGGAGAAGTCGTCAGAGATTGGTGTGGGTGCATGAGATTCTCCAAACCCGTCAGCAGCTTGGGGAATATCATAGGCTGGTGCAGGAGCTATGGCTGGATGACAGCAGGTTCCAGGGACACTTCAGGCCGGACAGGGACCAGTTTGACAACCTGCTGTTAAAAGTGGGGCCGCAAATTGCGAGGCAGGACTGCATCTGTGGGCATGGTATTAATGCGGCTGAGTGCCTCACAATTTGTCTACGGTTGTCACAAATCCTGTCCATGGTCTTTGATCTGCCTGCCACCAGAGGTCACCTTCCTATTACACTGACTCTTACACTACACTGACTGTTACATGTCAACCTGGACTACATTTCCCATGCTCTACTTCACTGATTACATGCACAGCTGCAGCCAATCACACACAGTATAAATACGAGGCCGTCACCATCATTCAGTGCTGAGTATTGTATCGCGTTTATCACTCTCCTAGTGATAGCATCATTACAGAGCCACTCAGAGTATTTCCTAGTTCCCTAGTCTAGTTAAGTGTTGCTCATAGTCTGTTTTTCCTTGGCTGGTTCGATCCTTGCCTATGTTTCTGACCATGTCTGTCAATAAAGCACCTCAAACGCTCAATTGGAGACATTCTTGTCTTCAACTGCATCGGAGTTCACACAATGCTCAAAGCTCACTTAGGACAGGTCTAAGGTAAGACGGTCACATCAATCAACTACTGTGGGAGCACCCTTGGTCAGTGTGACATCACACCAACAAGAAGCTGAGAATGGCTCGATTTAAAAAAGGGGATATTTCTTACAAAAATACCACTAGGTGGATTTTTATCATTACAGGGTGGCTGTGTACACACACTGCCAACAAACGTTTATGTTCAAACAACATGTAAAAGTGAGTTTTGCATCTGATGACCCCTTTAAGTACTTAATGTAAGTAAAAGCAGGAAAACTGACTTGAGATCAAAACTGATTTTGGATTAAAAGTGAACTGATTGTCATACTATATTATATCATTAGATTATTACGTGGAGTATGTTGGAGTTGGTTGAGGAAGTTTGTTGAGGTGAAAAAAGTAAGTAAAGTAAAAAGTACTATATTTCCCTCTGAAAATGCAGGTGAGTAGAAGTAGAATAGAATGATATAAAAAATACTCAAGTAAAGTACAAGTACCTCAAATTTGTAGGCTATAAGTAGCATACAGAACTTAAGGAAAAATGTACTTAGCTTCTGTTCACTACAGATTTTTTGTTTGTTAACTTTGCTTAAGTAATTATTAGCTTATGTTTTTTGCAGATTCTTGGCCACTGGAGACTTCTACTGCACCATAGCTTTCAGCTATCGTGTGGGAGTGAGCACCATGGCAGGGATTGTTGGAAAGGTCACCAGGGCAATATGGGACACTCTGGTGCAGGACGTCATGCCAGTCCCCACCACTGAGGACTGGCGAAGCATTGCCACTGACTTCCTCCATTGGTGGAACTTTCCCAACTGCCTTGGGTCCATTGATGGCAAACATGTTATGATCATGGCTCCTGACAACTCAGAGACCCTGTTCTTCGACTACAAGGGAACTTAATCAGGAGGATGAGCGTTAGTGGTGTGCTGGCTAACTTCGAGATGGGACCCTTGGCCTACCACAGGATGCTCTGCTGCAGAATCAACAAGGTTTTAGATCTTCAACTTGTACAGGTGAGTTAATGTTATCAAACACACATATCACCTGTCTAATATTACACAATAACAAGACCAAATGTTTTTTTTTACAGAGCTCAAAGGTCCCAAGTAGCACCCGGTGTGAGTTAGAGGGTCTAAAGTGCAGCATTAGGTTTCTGACTGGGCAATATATGCGAGTGTCAGCCCTCATCACAGACAGAAATCGGTAGGTAAAGACATGCACATGTACACTAGGGCTGTCTGATTCCTACTTTTTTGAATCGATTCCAATTTCCGGTTCTGGAATCGATGTGAACTTTTTCACTATATTCTAATTTTTTGAGATGCACCTGTATATGCCTACATTCCATCTCTCTGTGGTCCCAAAGCCTTGTTTCTTCAACTACCCAGTGCAAGAAAGCTATTGTAGTTGTGTGTTCTCAATCATGGTCCTGGAGTCCCCTAACAACCTTATATAACACAATTTAGTTCAATTAATCTTGACTGGGAATACATTATAAGGAATGCGCTCAAAATATTCCTGGACCTGGACTGAGAAACACTCAGGTATTGTCCTCAATTGTGTGACATTTTCGAGGTAGAAGTGACCAGGATGACTCTGGCACAGGTGCCCATCCAGAACCTGCACATCAGATGCGGATCCACACTACATGATGTTTCACTGTGGAGAAGAAGAGGCATTGAGTGAGCTCACCCACCTAAAGGCCAACATTACACAAGACGACAAAGGAAAATCTGTCTCTTCCAACCACACAGCTGTCAAGGTACACAATATATGCAGCACAACACTTATACACACACATTCAGAATAAAGGATGCTTATATTGACGGGTTAACCTTTTAATGACTTCAAAAATTGACTAATTAATACTATCAGTTCAACTGTTTCGAAAGTAAACAGTTTAACAAAGTGACTTTTATTGACATTTTAGTAGTTTAAAACTATATATTCCATTAAAAAATAAAAAATACATAGAAGTAAATCTGTAAAATAATAGAAAAACTATTGCTGTCACACCCCTGTGGACTATTTTGTGTGTTTTCCCCATGTATTCCCTTACTTGGTCTTTCCTGTTCCGTGTCTAATTAGTTATGTCATTGTCTATCGGTTTATTTCTGTTCTGATTGGTTTGTCTGTGTATTTAAGGTTGGTTGTGTTCACGTTTGGTTGTCGGTCCATATAAGCCATTCTGTAAGTCACGCTGCCTGTGTTTTGTTCTTTCTGTTCGTTTCCCCGGTTCATGCAAAGACTGTTCGTGTTGTTTGAGTTTGGATTCCCTACTGTTCCTGTCCGTTCCTGTTCGTATT
>JAHKKF010517859.1:0-10476 GCA_019740295.1 Labeo calbasu
TCCCACCTTCTCTCTATAAACCAGCCAGTTTCTCAGCCCTGTCTCTGCTGTTGCCTGTCAGTTCCTCAGCTCACCCTTAGTCATCCGCCTCAAGCCTTCCAGTCTCCAGCTCTGCCTAGGTGTGAAGATCTCCTGTGTCTGCCTTCATCCTCTAAATCCTGGACTCCACCTTGGTCCTCCCTTGTCCCTCCAGCTCTGATAAGGTCAGTCGTCAACCATCCTATACCTCAGGACTCCACTCCACCAGCTTCGACTCCTCACTCTGTCCCTCTGGCTCTGTCAGGCTCCTTCTTTCCTCCGGCTCCGCTGTGGTCTTCTGGATCCCCACCTCCGCCTTGGCCCTTTGGATCCTTGGGTGTCACCCTGGTTCTCCATCTGCTTCGTTCCACCTGGCTCTCCACCTCCAGTGGCTCTATTGATCATCCCCAGGGTGTCGTCTGCCAAGTCTACGCCATGGCTCCTCCCGCCCTCGACTCCACCCTGGGACCTTGTCCTGGTGGTCTCTGGATCAACATCTGGCTCCTCCTGCTCCTGGCTCCTCCCACCTACCACTCCCCCATAAACTCTTTTTTTTTTTGTTTCTGCCCCTCTCCTGTTCCACGCCCTCCTCCAGAGCCCCCGTCCTCCCTCCTCAGTTGGTCTTCTTTAGGTGTGAGGTCACGCCTTCCGGGAGGGGGCAAACTGTAACATAGTCTGTTCGTGTTTTCTGTTCTACCTACCTTTACCTGCTTAGTTAATTTATTCTGTCAGGACTAATAGATTGATAGGGGCGTTAATGCTAATCCGCCACGGGACTCGTGTAAGAAGTGCAACAGAAGACAACTTTTATCTGAAGTATTTAACTGTTCACAGCAGAGGGCACAACATTGATCCAATTGGATTGGATATTGTACAGCTTATGGCCATATAAAGTGTTAAATGTGGTCTTTCTGAAATAAACAGAACAAATAAGCATCATTTTGCATCTTCTAAATGTACATTACAGACATGTAAATAACTTGCTACACGCTATACATAAATCAACATGATGAGGAAATGGGTTAACAGTAGCGACCATATGCATTTGAATTACCGTACATTTTAAACGTATCAACACTATAAACAATGTATGGTTCGACTGCACAAGATGAATATGTAAACACAACAATGAAATAAACATCTTTGACTAATAATCAGGGATAATGTAAATAAACTTACATTCAATCATGCACATTATCACCTGAAGAAATGGCGGATCAAGTGGCTTGTGAAAAATGAAAGTAAAGCCGAATAGCGGAAACTAATGCCAACTAGCGGCATATGTTCATATTAAAAGGCTATGTACACTATAAACCCACACAGGGAATTTAGAACAACCTGTGTCTTGTTAATTCAGTCATTAGTCCCTCTCTTGCTTTTGTATAATTTAGGAATAGGCAATGTTGGTCGTAGAGTGCCGCTGTCCTGCAGAGTTTAGCTCTAACCCTAAACAAATCTGAACAAGCTAATCAAGGTCTTCAGAATTACTAGGGCTAAAGGCAGGTGAGTTTTTTTTCAGGGTTGGAGCTAAACTCTGCAGGACACTGGCACTCCAGGACCGTCGTTGCCTATCCCTGTTGTAAGATCTCCCCGTTTCTGTTCAGTCCTTACCAGTTATTGATGTTGAGTTGATGTTGTGCTACCTCCTGCTCCTGGATTCCTTCTGTCTGTTATGTGGATTTATTATTACAAGACTATTTACTTTAGCCTGGCAGAACTCTGCTCTGAAGAAGTATATGAACATGTAGGTTTATATTCAAAAACACACTCTTACCACCCCCTACTGTAATTGCAAAAAATAACACAAATATGCTATGTTCAGGGACCTCTAGAGGCTTTCTGAATATACATGTGAGAGTTATATATTACGTCAAGAGTTTGAGTGCATCTTGGGTGTAATCTCAAGCATTTAAAAGCAAATTTATCCATAACATAACACAGGATGCTCTGACCTGTGCTAGAAGTATGTTCCTGTAAACTATCATTGTTTGAAAAAGATTATGTGTGTGTGTGTGTTTGGTCTTATTCTTTGCTTTTTTTGCCCCTTTCTCACCTCACTCATTTGTAAATGTTGTGTTTGTTATAAAAACATTGTCTGTGCTAAAAGTATTCATGTTTATGCTGAAATCCTTTAAATTTACACTGTTTTTCTGTGTGTTGTCTTTTGTACGTACAGATTGTATTTCACTTTTAAGGTCTTCAGATGGGGTCGGGCAGCAATGACGGAACTTACCAAAACACAAACAGCACAACGGTCTTCACAGAGTTTGTTCTACGAGGTTTTCCTGGCCTCCATCCTGGATATTATGGACTTGTAGGAACCTTGTTTTTCATCTTATACCTTCTTCTTGCAGCTGGGAATATTTTTATTATTGTCTTTGTGATGTATGAGAAAAGCATTCAGAAACCGACCTACCTAATCTTCTGTAACCTCGCAATGGCAGATCTTGCACTTGGAACGACGACCTACCCAAGAGTCATTGCAATGTTCTGGATGTCTGACAAAATCATATCGTTYAACGCCTGCTTCACGCAGATGTATTTTGTCCATTTTCTAGGGGCTACCAATTCATTTCTCATGGCACTGATGGCTCTCGATCGATTCATAGCTATTTGCAATCCTCTCAGATATCATACCCTGATTAAAAATTCAACGATTGCCATTATGTGTGCATGTGTTTGGATAGCAAACATGCTACAGTTAGTTGGAGTCACTCTCTTGGCGCTCAGTGTGAAATACTGTGGGTCAAATGTCATGCCACATTGCTACTGTGATAATGTCGCTTTAAGCAAACTAACATGTGGAGATGTAACTACCATGAAAGTCACAACGGCAGCCATCGCTATGTTTGTGCTGTGGGGTCCTTTATGTTTCATTGTATTTTCTTATGTTGCTATCATCATCTCTGTCTCGAAAATTTCCAATTCTGAGGGACGTTATAAAACGTTCTCCACATGCACCCCACAGTTACTGATCATATGTCTTTATTATTTACCCAGAACTTTCGTGTACATGACACACGTTGCTGGTTATGAGTTTAGTACTGATATCCGCATTGTGGTTTCCATGATGTACAGTCTTGTCCCTGCTGTTATCAACCCATTTATATATTGTTTCAGGACTAAAGAGATCAAAATGGCAATAACAAAAAAATTTAAGAAAAAACAAGTTGGAGGTAATGTAAAGGTCACTGTTGGATAAAAGGAAACTAACTGGTTCAGTATTGTTGCTTACTAAAAATATCTATAATGTTTTAAACAAGATATTTTATGAACACTGATGCACAGAAATAATTACTATTTTTAGTGTCAAATACTAATTAATAAGACATTTATGTCAAATGTGCATTTAATTGTTTTTATTAAAATGTAATACTCTGTACAAGTGATTACACAAGCTTATCTCTGGCCCCTCAATATTTCACCCTTACTGACCCCTAAATTAAGTGTTTCATATCATTAAGAAAAAAAAAATCTGTTCATATGTGCATTATACTGCCTAGAGATTACACACACCGCAACAAGACTTTTTGTATTAAAATATACAATATATACAATAAATGCTTGGCACACAGACAGACTTTTCTATCTTTCCCCCAAGGGGATATTTACTTCAAAATGCAATAACAAACAACTGTGATTTTAATTTAATTTCATTTTGTTAAGTATAAAGCAGAACTATTTATTGATGTCCTGGGCCTTGAACGTGGTAGTTGCGCTGCTGTCTATGCAGGGTCAGAAAGCTCTTGGATTTGATAAAAAATATCTTAATTTGTGTTCCGAAGATGAAAGAAGGTCTTACAGATTTGGAACGACACAAGGGTGAGTAATTAATGACAGACTTTTAATTTTTGTGTGAAGTTTTTAATTCAATTAGCTTTTAATGAATATTAGAGATAATTCCACATCTTTGGCATTATATCAAATGTAAGTAGCCAATGGACACAATCAAACACAAAAATGTTTTGTCAGAAACAAAGCTCACGTGATCACACATGAGAACCCCAAACAATATGTCACTGTGTGGGAGGTTTCTTTGCTCTTAAGAAAGAGATAAAAAGTTCCTTTAGTGTGCCATTTTCTGATGGACATTGATAGAGAAGGTATCATTTAATTTCTTCTATATCTATGGTAAATGCTCAAATGGTTGGAGTCCAGCAAGTGATTAAACAAGATTAAACAATTATAGGCTACTATATAAGCTTTGCATTATACAGTTATGCTAATCAGATCTGGTTTTCTACGAAAAGCTTTGTTATCCTATTGTTTTTTTTTTTCTTGCATTACAGTGAATGTACACAAGTTAGTAACTGCAAAGCCGTTCAAGTCATGACCGACACCAATGTCACTGTCTTTACTGAATTCTACCTGCTGGGATTTCCAGGACTCCATCCACAGTATTATGGAGCTGTAGGAACCCTTTTATTTTTTGTCTACTTTACACTGGCGGGAGGAAATATCTTTATTATTGCATTCATTGTTTATGAGAGAAGCCTTCAGAAACCCACCTATTTAATCTACTGTTTTCTTGCAGTGTCTGATCTTGCATTTGGAACTGTCATGCTGCCTAAAGCCATTGCAAAATATCTTTTCGATATCAATACTATATCATTTCATCTTTGTTTTGTGCAGATGTTTCTTGTTCACTACTTAGCGAGTATTAATGCTTTTGTTATACTATTAGTGGCCATTGATCGGTTTGTTGCGGTGCGTAACCCACTGAGGTACTGTGTCCTTATTACAAACAAGACTGTTTTTATTGTATGTGGAGTGATTTGGACTATGCTGATACCTCTGGTTGCAATCTTGATTTTTCATGCCTTTGATGAGCCCTACTGCAATTCTAACATAATAAACCAAAATTATTGTGAACGCAATGCAGTAATTAAACTCTCTTGTCGAGATATAAAACAGAAAAGGCTGTTTGCATTTGGATATGCCATGTTTATTATTTTGGGCCCTTTGACTTTTATTATATTTTCTTTTATTGCCATCTTCACGTCTGTTTTCAAAATCTCAGACATTCAGGCTCGATATAAAACATTATCAACTTGCACTCCTCAGCTTTTTATCGTTTTTCTGTATTATGTCCCCAGATGTGTTGTCTATACATTTGATTTGACAGCTTCATTCACTCCTGACCTTCGGATTATGTTAACTATGTGGTACAATCTGCTTCCACCTGTTGTCAATCCAAT
The DNA here is from genome assembly GCA_019740295.1 of Labeo calbasu. Taxonomy (NCBI): domain Eukaryota; kingdom Metazoa; phylum Chordata; class Actinopteri; order Cypriniformes; family Cyprinidae; genus Labeo; species Labeo calbasu. The sequence goes on from JAHKKF010517859.1 coordinate 5,217, forward strand.
GATATACTGCTTCAGAACCAAAGAGATCAAAGATGCATTAAGGAGGAAAATGAGACAGAGAAAAGTTAGCATGCAGATGACCATGCTGTTGGGCAGAGCCTAAAATATTTCAGTGTTGTGTAGTTCACACTATACATACTCAAAGAATGGTACAAAATCTGTCACTGTGACAGTACCCTTTTAGAAGTTTCACCTTTGTATCGTTTTACCATAAAATATGCATATTAGTACCATAAAAGGTATATAATACTACCTGAAGACGTATTAGAATCTAAACTGTACATATTAGTACCTTTTGAAAGTTGAGTTTGACTTTTGAATAGTCAACTTTTGACTATTTCTTCTGAGAGTATACCATGTTTATTTTACATATATTTCTTATTTCCTTGTTATTCTGTCTGAGAATCCTCTGATCCGGCTAATAACATATTTCTAACATTGTTAGTGTAATTGATGAAATAGTCTTTTCTTCTGAAAAATGTACTATAAGTGTTCTGAATAAACGATTCTTTTTACAAAGGCATATATGATATAATTAATGTTAAAGATCTGGACTGTTCTGATGTTCTTTTGTCTGCGGTGATGAATCTCTTTAAATATATAAAACTAAGATTTATGCTTCACACATTTAATACAAATATACACAGGCATGTAGCTAGCTACCCTTTGCATGATTTGCCCCAAATTATCATGTCATATAAACTGTCATTTTGAAGTTAACTTCAAGAGAATACAAATGGCATTTGGAATTCACCTTTTACTGAAAGTGTTTGTCAGGTATAGGCAACATAACCGGAAAGTCACAGAGCTGTTACATACAAATAAATATATTTGCATTGTCTATTTAGCAAAGTAAAATAAAATATGACTGTGTTTTTGAAGAGCTCATTTAAGCACCAAAGATACAGTATGACGTTTCTCATGACGTGTCTCTTGTGACCAAGGGAAGAGTTCATAAACTTGAGTCAATGAATTTCTGCTAGTATAGAGGTGAACTGGACAGAAGAGTTTCATTCCTTCCAAATGTAAGGCCTACTTAAGGTTACTGTGCAATTGATATGAAGCCATGCAAGCTAATGAATTAATTTAACCTGTTTATTTTATTAAATGTGAAACACATTCTGCTTGACTACCCATGTGATGACCTAATGAAAGAATGAATTATCTTTATATATGATCTGTATTACTTTACTGTAATATCTGAAAGTTCATGGCCTTATGTATGAATTAATTATCTTTGCATAAAATATGTTACTTTACTGTTGAGAAACTATTTATTATCTTGTGTGTTTTTGTCTTTTTTGTTTCTTTTTATATTCAAAGACTAGGTGGATTCTGAGGGATTTTGGAGCAATGGCAGTTGCCAATTTCTCTCGTATCACTGAATTCTACCTGCTGGGATTTCCAGGACTTCACTCACAGTATTATGGGGTTGTGGGAACCTTTTTACTCTTTGTCTATGTAATATTGGCAAGTGGTAATATTTTAATCATTTTATTTATTGTTTATGAGAGAAGTCTTCATAAACCCACCTACATGATCTTCTGTAATCTTGCAGTGTGTGATCTTTTGTTTGGAACCGTCATTCTGCCCAGAGCTGCTGCAAAGTATCTTGCTAATGATGATTTTGTGCCATTCCATTTATGTTTAATCCAAATGTTTTTTGCTCATTACTTAGGGACAGTTAATTCTTTTATTTTACTATTAATGGCCCTGGATCGGTTTGTTGCAGTATGCTACCCTCTTCGATATCCTGCTGTTATCACAAACCAGCATATTGCATATGTGTGTGCAGTGTTTTGGTTATTTATATTAGGATGGTTACCTTTGCTTACTTACCAAACTGAAAAACTTCCCTTTTGTAGTACGAACGTAATAAATCAATGTTTTTGTGATTTCAATTCATTAGCTAAAATTGGCTGTGGAGATAAGACTGAACTGAGGAGAAATGCTCTGGCTGTTGCCTTGTTTGTTCTTTTAGGCCCTCTAATATTCATAATATTTTCGTACATTGCCATCATCAGATCTGTTTTTAACCTCTCAAGTGTTCAGGCCCGATTTAAAACATTTTCCACATGCACCCCTCAGCTTTCTATCATATGCCTTTACTTTTTGCCTAGATGTACTGTGTATGTATGTGACGTAACCACTGAAATACCTACAGGTGTTCGGATTATGCTTGTTATGTGGTACAGTATTCTCCCACCTGTTGTTAACCCAATGATTTACTGTTTGAGAACTCAGGAAATCAAGGCCGTCTTCATGAAGCGAGTGAGAGGGAAAAAAGTGAATCTTCAGCTAAAAGCATCTTCATGTTGAGACAAATATACATGCTTAATGAACCTGTATGTCTAATTTGTTGCATATAATGCTTATTGTGACTAAATGATGCAAAGTAACATTTTAACCATTTATTTAACATGTTATTGCCTAATAAGAAACCAAAAACTTGAAATGACATCTCAAAAATCACTCTTTACTGTCACTTTTCTAAGACATCATATTCTATTAATTAATAGGATAAAATAGGATTAAATAAATGTATTTTCTTTTTAAAAAGTATCTTTGATTATAACTGCTTACCATGTCCTAAACTGTTAAATAATTTATTAATCATTAATAAAGTACTTTCATTTAAAATTTAAAGACTGGTGGAATCCATTCCCATTCCTCTACAATGTACCCTTAAAATTGAAATAGTAAACTGTCAGTTTGACTCAGTTTGAGTTTTATAATTATAAACTATTCATTATATGTATATATATATAGTAAACAAATACCCAGCTACAACATACAGTTATTTCAATCAGTATAAAAACACAATTCACCTCATCTTTGACATTTTGGTGAAATCATAGTTAAGGTCCATAAAATCTGTAGAATCATTCATGAACTGAGTGTAGGCACCATTGTAACAAGATTATTATGCTTCTCAAACACTGTTTTACATACATATATAAACAATATTGATGATTCACTTGCTATTGGCAAATTGTTATTCTGTCAGTCAATTATTCTGTCTTTGAAATATGATATAATTTTAAAATTGTTTTATTTTATTTTTAGAGAAGATGAGTTTTTCACTAGTAAATTTCTTAAGTAATAAGTAACCATTGCTAATAGTATGGTCTGATTGCCACTAGATGGCATTATCTGCTTTATTTTCCTCTGACTGCCATTACTATACTTCCCCTTTGGGGGAACTCAAGCTGCGTCATATGATGACACCTTCCTTGTGCAAGTGTCTGAAGCATGTGTGAAACTAGTCCAATCCTGATTGGTGTTGCATCATGATGTGGCATCTGACGACAGACACTGAACTACAAAGGGACACTGGTATACTTTCATATTTTTGAGTTTACCGGGTGTGGGTGTACAATGACGCTGGCCAGGCTTGCGGGTTGTGGTACTGCTGAGGCAGCATGATGTCTGATGCCATAGAGAAAGCAAATGGATCTGGCTGGGAAGGTGGAGACCACTTCGGCATTTTCTTATTCAGTTATAACGCTCCCGATCCCGATGAGGGAGCCTTCTCTGTGGCTTCTTTCCACCAGGCAGAGAGCCCGAAGATTGAGCTGTCTGCATCTGGGGATGTGGATGTGCCTAACATCCATGAGGAGAAATGGAGAACTCACCACTTCATTCCCCCACTTATGAGGAGCTTGTGGGGTTTGAGAGATGCTGACAATTACTGTTATCGTGAGTGAAATCAGGTCCAAGGACTGGTTTGTCACAACAGGTCTAAAGCATGCACATTTCCATTCTTCCTGCTCACAGGAAGTTCCTGAGGTTCCCTTTTGGGGGGGAGATGTTCCAGTATAAGGTTCTACTATTTGGCCTAGCTCTCTCCCCTCGCACGTTCACCAAATGCATGGATGTAGCTCCAGGGCATCCATGTATTGAATTACATCGACAGCTGCCTCATATTGGCACAGTCGTACAATATGGTGGTTTGGCCTTTAAAACATTTGGGGTTGAGACTCAACACAAAGAAGAGTGTGTTGACGCCTTCCCAGAGAACTGCATTCTCGGGGGCAATATAGGACTCGACCACGATGCGGGCAAGGTTGTCTCCTGTATCGAGACCATCCTGGCTACAGTATTCAGGATAAAGCTAGGCCATGCCATCACTGTGAAGCATTTTCAGAGGGTGCTGAGCCTCATGGCAGGTGCATCCAACGTAATACCTTTTGGCCTTCTGCACATGAGACCCCTGCAGTGGTGGTTGAAAACCAAAGGGTTTTCCCCAAAGGAAAATCCATTCCATATGATCAGAATCACAACTTCATGTTCTACTATATGGAAGAAGCCTTGGTTTCTGTCCCAGGGCCCAGTGTTGGGGGCATCTTGTCGATGCAAAACAGATGCGGAACAGATACGGAATGAGGGGCCAACATTTTTTGTAGCACATAAATTGCCTGATGATGTTGGCGGTGTATAAAGTTCTGAGTAGCTTTCTCCCAGACCTCTGGGGGAACCATGCACTGATTCAATTGGACAATATGTTGGTTGTCTCCTATATAAATTACCAGGAGGGTCTGGGATCATGCCCTTATTGCAGACTGGTGCATCAGATACTCCTATGGTCTCAAGGGAAACTGTTGTCTCTGAAAGCAATGTTCGTCCCCAGGGAGCAAAAGTCGGACATTGCGGACATCTTGTCGAGGCAGGGGCTAAGGCCTAGGGAATGGAGACTCCACCCTGAGGTGATGTAGTCGATATGGGAGAAATTCGATCCAGTGGAAGTGGATCTGTCAGCATCTTAAGAGACGATCCACTGTCCACTGGGGTTCTGGATGCCATGGTACAGATGTGGCCAAGGCTAGGCTTCATGAGAAGAATGTATGGCCTAAGAGGATTTATGTTTGTAAGTCCTCTCAATGGAGGAGGTCAGACCTGTTATTGGTGTGTTTTGGGTCGTCCAGGGTGGGATACCTGACATTTAAGTAAATGAAGAGTAATTGGATCCTTGAGGCAATTTCCTTGGCCTACCAGGTGCACGGTATGCCTTCACCTCTGGACATTGGGGCACATTCCACTAGAAGTATGGCATCTTCTAAAGCCCTTCTTTTGGGGGTCTCCTTGCAGGAAGTATGTGATGCTGTGACCACACTGTAATTGAAACAGTCAGCATGCTTTCATCACAGCTCTAGCTTGTCATCCCACTCCAACGACACAGTTTGTGGTCCCTAGAAACTTAAAATAGTGTACATTTTCCATGTCCTGTCCATTAATGGTTAAAGGCAGAACAACAATTTTT
>JAHKKF010517860.1:3093-20763 GCA_019740295.1 Labeo calbasu
TGTTACCCTGCTGCCTTAAAATTTTAAGTTCAGTCAACTAAAATAAGTTTAGTCAACTTGAAATGTTAAGTTGTACTAAGTAACAACTTAGATATTTGAGTTTGCTAAACTTAACAGATGGGTAAATAACCCAGCTGCCTTAAAATTTTAAGTTGCTTCAACTCAAATATCTAAGTTGTCACTCAGTATAATTTAACATTTCAAGTTGAAAAACTTTTTTTGAGTTGACTGAACTTAAAATTTTAAGGCAGCCAGGTTACACATTATTTTTAGTTGACTCAACATTTTTTTTTTTTTTTTTACCTTAGTTTCTTATATTTTGTACTTTTAATCTCATAATTATGACTTATTATTTCAGAATTTTGATTTATGCCACTATTTTGACTTTTACATTTTTCTTTGATTTTCTTATGTTGCAGAAATGGCCTTCCAAAAAGAGCTGAGGAGTTTCCAGAACGTGTATAGGCTATTGTGTAGAAGAGATGTTCAGCATGGTCTTGATGTGGTGGCGTAAGTAGTTTTTGAGCTTGTAACTGGAGGGAAGTGTGGAATCATTCTTGCAGTCTTAGTCATCCAGTGCCTCTGAGACAAAACAGACTCAGTCCCCCCTCATTTAGACCCCTTCCATCCCCTTTTTTTTTTCCTCCATCCCTTTCTCTCCTTTTTAAGGAAATATGCAAGCGTCGCCAAGAAACAAGGGAAAAAACACAAACCCATCGCTGTTTCAAGAGTACTGCCTAAATAATCTGCAGAAGTCGAGCTGAAAAATTGCTTCCTCTCTCTGCGAACTCCACAGTGCATTGATGCTGCCTCATTTTTCTCTTCACACAGGTGCTTGACATCAGAACTTTCCCAGTCAGAATTTTTCCAAAGAAACGTTTAAACTAATCAAAAGAGGGAGTCGAAGCTGTTTCGCAAAGCTGTGTTTATGAGTCTTGCTCCAATTCTGAACATTTTACATTTTTGGCTAATCTAATGCATAAGATTGAAATGGGGTGTATCAGATTGGAAATCCTGCATCCCAATTTGCATACTAATCATCATAAACAGCGTGCAAGATTATAGTTTGTGCTTCCTAAATAATAGCACAATAATAATAGGATGCCAAATGATATACAATTTGAATGTGTGTATTACACAGATGAAACAGCTAAATGCAGATCCTAAGTAGTGATCTGGACGGTAGAACTTGTAGACATCAAGGTCAGAAATGGGTATACATAAGATCAATGTGTATACATATTTTTGACTGTGTTTGCACTTGATATACAGTACATGTATGTATGCATGCGAACATGCCGCACACGAAGTGTTTAAAAGTGAAAGGGTAGCAAAAAAAAGAGATAAAATACAGCTGGAAGTTGTTGTTATTCTTGTGTGTGTGTGTGTGTGTGAGGGGGGAAGAGAGAGAGAGAACATGCACATCTGTAAGTTTATGAGTGTGACCACGGAAATATGTGTATGTGTTTTAAGTGTGTGTGTGTATGCAAATGCGCGTGTTACTGTTTGAATCTCTGATTTACTAACAAATAGCAGACCGTACTAAGTTAGAATCACCGTCCAATCCTCCTTCACATTTGGCTTCAGTTTCATGTTTATTTTGCTTAAATGTCTAATAAAACAGCTCCATTTGAATCGATTTTTGGCCCTGTTTTATTCCACACAAAACTCAAAAGAAGGCATTTAGGATTTTCGTGCTGTGTTTGACACACATCATGGAAAAAAAATATAAAAAAATGAATTAATAAATTATACCTTTTCCACTATAGCAACTATCACAATATACACACTTTTACATAGCTGTATGTAAGCTATTTTTGTTTACTTGAACTATAGGTTCCATTTTAAAAAAGTGCTATATTAAAAAAAACTTAACAAAAAATAGAAGATTATGAGAATATACTTTCAAAATCTTGTAATTGCTACGAATTAATTCTCATAATTCCAAAAATTTTGACTTGAGTCTCGTAATTTCTATTTTATTCTCTTAATATTTAGATTTTATCCTTTTAATTTTTTTCGACTTTATTCTCATAATATTTTGACTGTATTCTTGTAATATTTTGACTTTATTCTTGAAATATTACGACTTTAATCTTGTAGTATTTCGACTTTATTCTTGTAATTTTTACTTTATTTTTTAACAATTTTGACTTTATTCTAGAAATATTTTGATTTTATTCTCGTAATATTTTGACTTTATTCTCATAATATTTTGACTTTAATCTTGTAATTTTGACTTTATCCTCCAAATATTCTGACTGTATTCTTGAAATATTACGACTTTAATCTTGTAGTATTTTGACTTTATTCTTGTACTTTTGACTTTATTCTCAAAAGATTTCGACTTTATCCTTGAAATATTTAGATTTTATTCTCATAATTTCAACTTTATTCCCGTAATATTACGACTTTAATCTCGTAGTATTTCGACTGTATTCTCGTAATATTTTTTACTTTATTTTCGTAATTTCGACTTTATTCTCTAAATATTTCAACTTTAGTCTCTTAATATTTTGACTGTATTACCGTACTATTTTGATTTTATTCTCGTAATTTCACTTTATTCTCGAAATATTAATATTGTAGTATGTTGAATTTATTATTTAATTATCTACTAAAACAGCTCCATTTGAATCGATTTTTGGCCCTGTTTTATTCCACACAAAACTTAAAAGAGGGCATTTAGGATTTTTGTGCTGCGTTTGACACACATCATGGAAAAAATGATTAAAAAAAGAAATAGATTATACCTTTTCCACTATAGCAACTATCACAATATACACACTTTTACATAGCTGTACGTAAGCTATTTTTTTACTTGAACTATAGGTTTCATTTTGAAAAAGTGCCACTAAACAAAAAAAAAATCAAAGATTACGAGAATAAAGTCAAAATATTATGAGAATGAAGTTGAAATATTATGAGAATAAAATCGAAATATTACAAGAATGAAGTCAAAATACTACGAGAATAAAGTTTAAATATCTAGAGAATAAAGTCGAAATGTTTCGAAGTTACCAGGCCACTGGAATTTATTTGTATTTTGTGCGCCTGAGTGGCTGCATCATCTAAGGGATGAGGAAGAGTCCATTTTAAGGACTCGCGTAAACAGCTTAATATCAAGAATATGATATTTAGCCTATTAACAGACTGAACAGGACAACTTTTTATGCTTGGAAATAATGTCTTCGATTGCATTCGTTATTTGTAGTGCGCCCGCTCCCAATAATAGCAATAAGCTTTGTGCTTTTGGTACTTTTAATTTAAAATAAAGTCTCAGCTTTCAAAGTCAGTTTTATAGAAATACAAACTATTCGTCTTACAATAATGTGTTTTTCAACCTCTGTAATGTGGCGGGACAGATCGCTGTATTAATGTGAATCAATTTGTTAAATTATACTGTTTTCTTTGTGAAAATTCCACCACCTACTCTGCAAAAACGTCTTTGGCGTCCAACCTTTCATTTCTCACATGTATTTAATTAAAAACATTAAACACGTTATAAAAGTTGAAGTGGACTCCAATTTTTCACAAGCTGTACATTTACTGTAAAATACAGTAACTGATTGGACATAATATTTTGTGCTTTGTTGCTTTTTAATATAACAGCTCAGCTTTCAAATTCTGTCAATGTTGATCACGAAATACAAATTATAAATGTGTTTTTCCTCTTTATTTCAGGTTTAGCAAGATAGAAGTGAAAGGAACATCAGAAGGCATAAAAAAAACTAATTTAATGAAACGCATGTCTCATTATTATAATCAGAAATATGATTGATCCGCCTAAACTGAGGCGAATACAGCGATCTGTCACGCCACATTAAAGAGCGTGAAAAACACATTATTGCAAGACATTTTATTTGTGTTTCACTACAAAACTGACAGAATTTCAAAGCTGAGACTTTGGAAAATCTCCCAGTGCTCCCAATCCAGGCCATTTGCATGTGCAATAGGTTAGAATATGCTTTCAAACTATGTTAACTTTAATCTTGTAATTGGTACAAATTAATTCTCGTAATTCTGACTTTATTCTCCAGAGATTTTGACTTTAGTCTCGTATTTTCTATTTTATTCTCTTAATATTTAGATTTTATTCTCTTAATATTTCGACTTTATTCTCATAATATTTTGACTTTAATCTTGTAATTTTGACTTTATTCTCGAAATATTGCAACTTTAATCTTGTAGTATTTTGACTGTATTCTCGTAATATTTTGACTTTTTATTCTTGTAATTTCGACTTTATTCTCGAAATATTTCGACTTTAATCTCGTAATAGTTTGATGTATTCTTGTAATATTTTGACTTTATTCTCATAATTTTTACTTTATTCTCGGAATATTTATGACTTTAATCTTGTAGTATTTTGACTTTATTCCTGTATTTTTGACTTTAGTCTCAAAAAATTTTGACTTTATTCTCGTAATTTCAACTTTATTTTCGAAATATTATGACTTTAATCTTGTAGTATTTTGACTGTATTCTTGTAATATTTTGACTTTTTATTCTCGTAATTTCGACTTTATTCTCGAAATATTACGACTTTAATCTTGTAGTATTTCAATTTTATTCTCGAAATATATTTTGACTTTATTCTCGTAATTTCTACTTTATTCTCAAAATATTTAGATTTTATTCTCTTAATATTTCGACTTTATTCTCATGATTTCGACTGTATTCTCAAAATATTTTGACTTTATTCTTGTAATTTGTACTTTATTCTTGAAATATTTACATTTTATTCTCTTAATATGTCAACATTATTCTCGTAATTTTGACTGTATTCTTGTAATATTTTGACTTTATTCTTGTTATTTTTACTCTATTTTTGAAATATTTAGTTTTTATTTTCTTATTTTCTTAAATTTTGACCGTATTCTTTATTCTCATAATTTTGAACTTATTCTCAAAATATTACAACTTTAATATTGTAATATTTCGACTCAAAAATATTTTGAGTCGAAATATAAAATATTTTGAGTATTTTGACTTCATTCTTGTTTTTTCGACTTCATTCTCAAAATATTACGACTTTAATCTCGCAATTTTAGATTTTTTTGTAGCTTTTTTTTAACATGGCACTAAAACGTCATTGTACAAAAGCATTCTGGTGGCACTACCTTCTATTTCTTGTTTTGTGAATATGATTAAAAAACAGATAACTTTAAACGAACATTCAGTTAATGTTACTGGAATGTTTGTTCATAACTTTGAGAGAACATTGCCAGAACATTATCCTTACGTTAACCTTAACCTTAGCTGGTGCATTACCATCACGGTGTTGAATTTTGCATGGGCAGGTACCAATCATATTTCCTCTGTATTATAGCCCATTTGATCTAAAAATATTTATTACAGCATATATTTATGTCTTCCCTCTCCGTTCCTCCTACATCTGGAATATAAAGGGCTTCCTGTGCTGCTTTACTATCTTATGTAACCAGGGTTCATAGGGATATTTGTGCAAGTGATATGAAATTCTGTGGAAATTTGGAAAGGATGTGGAAGATATCTTTCTCTGTTCTCTCCCACTCTCACATTTCTCTCTCCACATGGGGGAAATCCCAAATCCAGCCACCCCGCTTTTCTCTGCCCGACAGTATGGGACACACGGCATCATTTCCTCTGCTCATATGATTGCTTTTGAGGTTTACATTTGTTTGTTGCAGTATGAATGCTAGCATACATCAGAAGGAGTCCGTTAAGCGTGCATTTGCTAGGCGTGTATATACTTGTGTTTAAGGGAGAGTTTACTGGAATATGAATGTTTATGAAGATATCATTTGGTTAAGGTGACTCAGTGGAGTAACTCTGTCAGTCGTGACTGATGCACGCTCTGTCACATGCCTACAATTGGAAATATTTTGTTAGGCTTGGCTATGTAATTGATTAAGGAAGCTACTATGGCTATATCCATGGACACAGAACGACTGAAAAAAACTTGGTGAAGCTCATGAAGCCTCTTGAGAGGATGTCCAGGTCATATTTCTCCTTAAAACAACAAAAAATAAATAAGAAAGTAAATCTTGCAAATGAAGATTAAACCCATTTTTATGACCACTAAAATCCTTGAATGCAAAATCATCTCATTCTCGTTACTGTAATATAGTAAAAATAGGACACATTATGCAAATGGAAAAATGGAAATATGTCATTCAGTTAAACTCTCTAAATGAGCACAGAGTAGCCTATTTAACTTTTAACGTCTTTATTAATAACAGCGATTTTCCCATTAATTTTCTAAGGAAACTATAAACAGAACTCCAAAAAGAAGCCATAACTCTTGTTTTCTTTGAAAATGGACTATGGTCATTTTGCTGACAGACCTTCCATGTGCGTTTCATTAACGCACTTCCACAGAAGAAACGCCATGTGAGAATTTTTGCTATTAATTCAACACACTCGTTTTTTTTTTTTTTAAATAAATGTAATTAAATAAGATGTCCTCACTCTGGTCTTTGTGAACATGTGTGGGTGATCCATATACCCCCTCCTCTTATCACCAGATATCCATCAAAAATCGGGAGGAGTGGGAGTGTGGTCCATCAGTGTGGATGCACAGCGCCGCCATGCGGACAGAAGAGGCAGTGCACAGATGCGCGGTTGGCTTTGCGTTGATCAAGGAGGGAGGAGAGACTTCTGTTCAAGCTGGGAGAAGCGCAGAGGAAACTTCTCCTGCAGCTTGGCTTCTCAATCACTCCCTTATTTTGGACTTTATTCTGATTTCTGCTTCACCTAGTTCGGAATGGATGTTTGATAACCCTACACATAAATAAGCGCTCGAAAGTTCTTCAGATTTTCTGATCTTGGGTGGGTAAGTGATGTCTGACTTTTATATAACTTTGCAGTGCGTTTCTGTCTCCGAAGAGCGTAAGTTTGGAAATGCTCTTGCACTTAAGTTGCTTAGCTGCACATTGTTCGGTTATTCTATAATCTGCAAATTCTCACTAGCTCAAATTATAGACGGTTTTGCATGCTCTATTATTATTTTGTACTTAATCATGGTATTTAATGTCGAAGTTCGTGCTTTATGCCACTGCGTGCTGCTGTTATTTTTGATTGATTGCAAAACTTATTTTGCGTGATGGAAATACGCATGAGTTTAGATTATGATGACTATATATTTTCATATACTGCATATTTCGTATCATATTGTTTAATGGGTGCAATCAGTATGACAGACAAACAGACCATGAAACCTAATGTAATAAAATTACATTAAATAACTAACAATTTAGAGTAGTGCATGCATAGTATTTGCAATATATGCATTATAATTATTGGATAACTTGTGCTGATTGCAGGAATAACAAGATGTTTGTGGGAAAAGGCCATATTAATGATTTAATGCTTATTTCATGGCGTGCATATATCAGATCAGCTGATTTAATGAATACAAAGGCCTAGCTGAGATGGTTTCAAAAATGTAATTTTTAAGTATTCCTTCCCTTGTTTTGAATCTGCTAGTGTAATTAAAAATGCTTTGACAGTTTACTAGTAGTAGTATGAACTTGCATCAGACAAACTGAAATGAGGTTCAGAAAGAATATGACCTCAGATTAGTTGAAAAGATGTATTCAGATCACTAACCAGAAAATAAGTGTTTCCTCTGAGACAAAATTTGTCTTGCTTTGCGGGGCGTCTGGTGGCTCAGACAGTCACTTTGAGTTGCTTTTGTCTTGTTTAATATATTAAACTGTACTGTTGTTTAAATCTATTAATTCCAGTGATTGATATTTGATGTGTTGGTGAAAATCCACCCCAGCGATATATATAAATTCATTATTTTTATTTAACCTTTATAATAGTAATTGCAAAGACTGTGATTGGTCCATTTTAACCAGTGCTGTAAAAAGTAACAGCTGCATCTGTATGGTGCTTCAGCAGCAGTCTGTACAATAATTCACTCATGAATAATGAGATTGACAAACTTCCATTAAAGCTAGTGAAAAGTTTAAAAAGCCTAGGAAAATTATCATGGAGACTTGCTGTATCTGAACAATTAGACACAACTTCCGGGCAGCTAAGCCACACCCTTGTTTCAAGCTAATAGAGTGCCAACCTGTTTTTTTTCTAGTTACCTTGGTCCCGGAAGTACGAGTAGTTCCCCTTGACTAAAAAGTCAACAAGGATTTTATAATTGAAAGACTTTATAATTTTATAACTTGAACCGGTCTAACCAGCTACGAAGTGAATGCCAACATACCAACTTGGATTTGAAGAAGGTTTGATTTAATTCAAACAATAGTTGTCTAGCATGTAAATGCACATATTTGTTTAACTGTAGTCAGCATTTAACAGCCTATAAGCAACTTAAGTCTATAAGTCTTTAAAATTGTAGCTTGAGGTAGAACTAAGTGTAATTTATGCTGTGGAACAAAACATGAAAGTCCATTGAGGTAGCTAATGTTAACCACAGCCCTTATTTTACTCAAACCTTACAACTTCTTTGTGAAAAGCCATTGGATTTCAGGAAACAAAATGCTTTTTTCTTTGTGTTTTAGAACTACAAACTAATCAGCTCTATTGACATTCAACAGTATTTAGAATAATGTACAATCTCTTGACAGCAAATGATTTGATTGATAGCTAATTTACCAATTGACCTAAAAATGAAAAGAATGTATTACAGACAGGCCTAAAAATCATGGAATTAGTTTTGTATGATGTATGTAAGGTTTTGTCAAAATTAAATAGAGAATATTTTTAAATAGTGGAAATAGAACTAAAATTCGAATTTGAATTTAAGAAGTGTAAAATATTAAGGATTGTAGAGACCGACTTTGAATGTTGTTTCACAGCAATGTTTAAAAAAATAAAAAAGGTTTTATAGGCCCTACAGACAGATTTATGGACCATTTATGGACTTCATTTCCCAGAATTCCATTGTCTCTGAAATTCCTGTCTTTCTATGTTCAATTTAACTGCTTATGGGTGTGGCCAATTCAGTTCAGATTCCAACTACGCTTCTATTTGACATATATTTCTGTTTAGACGTTTTCAAGGGCATTTCGATAATATATTTGACACAAATTCAATGACAATAATCTTAATTGTCTCAGTTTGTATGTTCCTTGTTAGATGTATAATGCATCTGGACTAATGCAGAAGATTTTGTGAAACTTTAGAGAGTAATTCAGACTCAGAGTACTTTAATTTAAAGTGGTAAATAGTCACATTCCTCAAATTCTGGTGCTTCTTTGCTTTCTTGCAAATGTCTTCATGCTTTATAAATAGCCTGCTAGAATATAACAGATGCACACAGATGAAAAGCATGTTGTGTTGTGATCATGGTCAACACAAGCTGTTTACTTGTCTGTTTAGGAAGGAGAATGAGGATGATGAGACTGTCGATCCTCCTCCTGTTGTTTGTGGTCATTCACACACAGGCCCAGGTTCCGGCCAGCAAAACTCCTTGCTCAAGTGAGTACAGACTTACTTCAGTAACCGATTAATATGCATTATTCTATGAAAGGTTATTTGTTAATTACGTGTATTTTTCTGGGCTGTCAAATGAATAATCGTGATTAATCGCATACAAAATAAAAGTTTGAGTTTGACTAATATATGTGTGTGCACTGTGTATAATTATTATGTATATATAAATACACACAAATTAATGTGTATATTTAAGAGAAATATGTTATTTATGTACAAAATATTTTTATTTATACAGAATTTAAATTATATTAAAAAAATTAATAAATACATATACTTCTAAATATTTCTTAAATATATACGTGAATGTGTTTGAAATTATAAATACGTAATGATTACACACACTACACACACATATATTAGGCAAACTCAAATTTTTAGTTTGTATAAGATTATTATTCGTTTGACAGCTCTAGTATTTTTTATTTAAAAATATGGGTGGATGCTGCCATTGAATAAAAATTTTTAAATAAATAAAAAAGGTATTGCGACTTTTTATCTCACAGTTCTGTCTTTTTTTTTTTCTCAGAATTACTTGCAGTTGCTAGAAAAGTCAAAATATAAATTCGTAATTGCGAGTTATAAAGTCAGAATTACAAGATATAAACTCAGAATAAACTCAAAATTGCACATAAACACAGAATTGCGCTCGCAAATGCGAGTTATTAGGTCAGAATTGTGAGATATAAACTCATAATTTCGAGTTATAATGTCCAATTCTAAGGGGAAAAAAAGACTGATATTTTCTCACAATTACAAGTTTATATCTCACAATTCAGACCTAATAACTCACATTTGCGTTATAAATTCAGAATTGCGTGACAATGCATGAAAGTTTAAATCTCGCAAATCGTGTTTTTTCTCGCAGTTACGAGTTTATATCTCACAATTCTGAGAAAAAAAGTCAGAATTGAGAAATACAAACTCGCTAGAAAAAAGTCTAAATTGCGCAAAGTAAACTCGGAATTAAAGTCAGAAATGTGAGATATTAACTCGCAGTGGCAAGAAAAAACTGAATTGCGAGATATAAATTCATAATTGCGAGTTATAAAATCAGAATTGCAAACTTATAAACTCACAATTTCGAGAAAAAAAAATCTGAATTGCAAAATTTTTGTCCTCGGAATTTCGAGTTATAATGTCTAATTCTAAGGGTAAAAAATATTTTTTCTAACAATTACGAGTTTGTATCGCACACTTCTGACCTAATAATTCACAAATGTTATAAATTCATAATTGCTTAAAATGCACAAAAGTTTATATCTCGCAATTCTGGCTTTTTAAGTCCCGATTGCAAGTTTATATCTCAGAATTCAGAGAAAAAAGTCAGAATTGAGTAATACAAACTCGCAACTGCAAAATTTTACTCCGAATTATGAATAAACTCTTGCAATTTCAATTTATAATGTTTAATTGTAAGGAAAAAAAAACCCTCACAGTTACGAATTTGTTATCTCACTATTCTGACCTAATAATTCACAATTGTGTGTTATAATTTCAGAATTGCATGAAAATGCACAAAATTTTTTGTTTTCCTGTAAGGACGAGTATATGTCTCTCAGTCATGGCTTTTTAACTCGCAATTGTGAGTTTCACGCAAGTCAGAATTGTGAGTTTCACGCAATTCTGAGAATAAAAGTCGGAATTACAAGATCTCGTGTGAACAAATCTGGCTAACCCCATACTTTTAAATGCCGGTATATTATAATAATAATAAAAATCTTTAATAGTATTATGTTGTTTTAGTGACTTGTTGTGTAGTGATGTTGTGTTCTACCTCTCCAGAACAAGTTGAATGCCCAATTGACTTGTACTTTGTCATCGACACATCTGAGACCATAGCTCTGCAGGAGAATCCACCTGGCAGCTTGGTAGAAAGCATCAAAGCTTTCACTGCCGCTTTTGCTGGGAAACTACAAGACGTTAACTACAAAGGTTTAGTTCGGATCACCTGGTCTGTAGGAGGCCTGCACTTCTCCCAGCGGCAGGAGATCATCAGCCCCATCACCAGTAAAGATGAGTTCATCCGCAGGCTTGGACCAATCAAGTACCTGGGCAAGGGCACGTACATTGACTGCGCCATTACCAACATGACCCAGCAACTAGTCCGTTCACCATCCAAACCCAATGCCAAACGCTTCGCGGTGATCATCACTGATGGTCACGTGACAGGAAACCCATGTGGTGGCATCAAAGTGGCGGCGGAGCGTGCGCGTGATGAATTTATTAAGATCTTTTCTGTCGCATCATCCAGGAACCTAGAGGAGACGGGACTCAGGGAGATCGCTAACTCACCTGCTGGAGTTTATCGTAACAAATACATGGCGGTTGATCTCACGGGAGTGCGGCCACTCATAGTGACATCAACAATTGATCGCATTTATGACACAATGGTAATGCCATACTTTCCTTTGGAGTATACAGGAATAATACTCTGAAATTAAGATTAGGGCTGTCACCTACGATTATTTTAGTAATCAAGTAACTGGACGATTATTCTGATGATTAATCAAGTAATCGGATAAAGACCTAAGCGAACCTTTAAAATGACTTAAAATACATATATAATAGCAATTAGGCAATAATAATTATTATATTATTGAACAAAACTGTTAAAATACACATTGTGTTATAAATAATATAGCTAATGTACATTATACATTATAACGAATGACTGCAGAGGGCGCCGACGGCCTGATGATTGTTTTTACACTTTACTACGCAATCTAATCCTTGTTTAATATTGATGAAACAACATTTAATTCAAGAAATGCTGCAGCCGCTGTCATTTCTTGTAAATGTGACCCTGGACCACAAAATCAGTCATAAGTAGCATGGGTATATTTGTAGCAATAGCCAACAATACATCTATGGGTCAAAATTATAAATTTTTCTTTTATGCCAATAATCATTAGGATATTAAGTAAATATCATGTTCCATAAAGATATTTTGTACATTTATGTAATATGCATTGCTAAGAACTTCATTTGGACAACTTTAAAGGCGATTTTCTCATTATTTAGATTTTTTGCACCCTCAGATTCCAGATTTTCAAATAGTTGTATCTTGGCCAAATATTGTCCTATCCTAACAAACAATGCACCAAATTTCTAAAAATTAAACTTGTTTTGTGGTCCAGGGTCACATGTGGACAATAAAATTTGAGTTATGGTTTGAGCTTTTATTTTGAAATCACGATGAACAGTTAGCATACTGTGAAAGATATTGATGTATTTTCCTGTGTTTGTGTAGGTTTGTAAATGATTTACCTTGTAAATCTGATAAAATGGTGCACATTGTTTCCAGATGAACCTTATAATAAACCCAAACTCACAGCAATATGCAGAGATGGAGTTTGAGATGCTCCACACATGTAAAAGATAAAATGTTTGTGTGGAGCAGCATTTACTGTGAATGGAGCCGCTCTGAGACGTGCGTACGTAACATGCATGTAAATATATAATATATAATATATAAAACCTGCATTGCATATATGTATTTAATTGAATTGTAGCTTTGTGAATTCAAAATAGCATTATTCTCTATTATGATGGGTTTAATATATCATGCATTCTTGGAAAACAAGTGAATAATGCGTTTCATGGATTCTTGTCCGTGGAATGCACCACTTTCCGGTATCTTGCGTGTTAAATTGAGTACTTGAATTGAATCGAGGAATCGTGACAGCCCTAATTTAAGATATTTGATTATTTTCAGACATATTTAATGGTGACGACAACTCAAATTCATGTTTGTTGTGAGCTAAGTACTATTATAATAATAATCTTCATTTGATCTTGTTCTCTCTTACAGCTTCATCTGGCTTATCAAGAGGTGAGATCCATATCCGTGTGCTGACACATCTATTGATTTCAATGATTTTTTTCACTGGGTGCCTACATGTTGCATCAGTTTTCCTCAGAGCTGTCACTATATGCTCCCAAAAATAAAAGGAGGGTCCAAAAGGAAGTTTGGGTTTCTCAAAGAACCTTTTAGTGAATAGTTCTTTAAAGAACATTTTTTTCTTAGTATTAAGAACTGAAGAACCTTTTCCAAGTTTTGTGGAATGGAAAGGTTCCATAGATGTTAAAAGTTTTCCATGGAGCCTTTAATGCCAATAAAAACCTTTTATTTAGTAGGAGAGTATGATGGGTTCATAAAGGTTCTATCTGCTGAACTTTACTGTCCATATATATATGTTTTGACACTCCTCCTTATGGCTTCAGCAAATATTTGACAAAATATTTGACTTTTTTTTTTTTTCTATTCAATTTCTAATTCAATTTCATCATTATTGCTACTCATTAGTGCTACTCTGCGAAATGTCTGGAGACTCCAGGACCTCCGGGTCCACCAGGACACAGGGGACAGAAAGTGAGTATCTTAAAAAACTAAATTGGATTTAAAAAGACGGCAAATCTTCACTCTGTTTTTCTTTTTGCTTAACACTTGATCTAACGCCTTGATTCTTACAGGGAGCTAAAGGAGATAATGGCATCCCAGGTCCTAAAGGAGAAAAAGGACGTGCTGTGAGTACACACCAATTCTCATAAATGCATCTGGTAAAAAACTGTATTTCAATCAAATTATTCTATATCTAATTTGTATTCAGTGAGGCAGTACTATTTGTATTAACTCATGTCAAAACCTACAGGGAGATCCAGGTATTGAGGGACCCATCGGACATCCTGGACCTAAAGTAAGTTCTTCACATTTCTAAGACGCAATTAAATTACATTTACAGACCAATTTGTATCAGTCAAACCAATCAATCTGCATATAATTGGTTATTTTGAGATTATCAGCATTGACTGATAAGTGTTTTTGCATGGCTGATTTTCATAAGAGAGCATCAGACAGCTTTGACAATACATTTTGTGATTTTTAAATAAATATGGTGTTAAATGCCCAGTTTGCTTTAAGATTTTCAAATTTTGTGTACATCTAATTAGCTGTCATTAAACTCTATTATGTATATCGGAATTTATGCACTTAATTTGTAAACACTGTGCTTTTTCTCATTTAGGGAGAGCCTGGTCTCAAAGGTGAAAAGGTATGATTTCCTTTCAGTTGTTTGCAAGATCTCATAAATATGGTTGACGTATTGATGACTCACCAAACAATTGACATGCGAATTATCTGTTTTTAGGGGGAAATTGGAGCACAAGGGAAAAAGGTAAGTTCCTTAGACCAGTTATTTATTATTTTATATATTCTCTGTATGCAGAATCATCCATGCTGTATGTATTTTGAAATATTTCTAAAACATTTGTGTTTTTTTGTCTAACAGGGTGTTGCGGGAGTATCTGGCCGAAATGGAACAGATGGGCAGAAGGTAAGTTATGGTAAAAGTAAGGTAGTGAAAAACAATTAAAATAAAAATAAAATAAAAATGACTATTTTTTGACAGGGAAAAATTGGAAGGATTGGCGCTCCTGGCTGCAAAGGTGACCCTGGGGACAAGGTTTGTGAGTCGTTTCCTTTGGGTATCGGATACCTGTGTTATGCAAGTCCATTAACAGGTGAATGTGGCTTTCACAGGGTCCTGATGGCTATCCTGGAGATGTTGGAGAATCTGGTCTTCCAGGGGCTCTGGGAGAAAAGGTACCTGATAAATTACAGAAAAATTGACATTTTAAAGCCATTAATTAATTAATTAGCCATTAATTCTCACTTTCTTCTCAGGGTGATCCAGGTCGTCCAGGAAGAGCAGGTCCACCCGGGCCAGGTGGAGATCCTGGACCCAAAGTAAGATTTCATAACCGCAGAGAGAAAAAATTAATATTGGTTATCAATCATATTGTAATGTGCTCTCTGACACCCCCTACAGGGAGAGAGAGGAAGTTCTGGATCGCCTGGAATTCCTGGTCAGAAGGGATCTGCTGTATGTATTTGTTTTAATTGCGGCCATTATTGTTATTTTGACATTATACATTAGAGATGATGTTAATGCAAACTTTGTTTTGTTTTATAGGGAATAGCTGGAGGACCTGGACCTAAAGGCGACCCTGTGAGGAATTAATTATTTTGTCATGTTCCCATTGTAAATCTACAGTAGGTTGACTTTTGGTGATATTTATCATTGTGTTTTAGGGAAGACGAGGAGACTTTGGACCTAAAGGTAGCACCGGGCCTAATGGGCCGAAAGGAGAAAAGGTCAGTGTTGACTAAAAGAACTTTACAACGAATTGTGTCTCGGTTATCAGTTAGCAAGTGGCTTTTATTGTACTGTAAACTCAGATTGCATGAGAGTAGACAATGTTATTTAATTTAACAGTTGTTTTAACAATATCCTGGATGATTAGTTGAAATATTTATAATGTTTGACAGGGTGAACCCGGTTCTGAGGGACCTAGGGGTCTTTCAGGCGAAGTTGGCAACAAAGGATCCAAGGTAAGAGTTATTGATTTGGCTTCTTAAAAATGAATTTTTATTGGTTTTAAGGTGGATATTATTGGACAAATTTTTTTTGCTATTAACTTTTAGGGTGATAATGGACTTCCAGGACCAAGAGGCCCACCAGGAGCTCCTGGAGAACCAGGCAGAAATGTAAATTTTGTATTTGCCAGCCATTTCACAGTAGACATTGACTGAAATTGTCCAAAATCAAAAACAGCTGTCTTTTTGTCTCGCTGCTTATGTCCGATGATGAACTTGTTTTGCTGGATGAACAAGCAGTAAAAAAACATGTTATCTCATTATAGGGTACCCAAGGTGACCCAGGTGATGCTGGCCCTAGAGGTGATCCTGGCCCTCCAGGACCAAAGGTACTGTACATGAGACACAAAAAAATCAGATGGTTTTAAAATCAATGCAACATGTCTGTTGTAAATACAAGATGCTGATTCTTTTGCCATAGGGTGACTCTGGCAGACCTGGATTCAGCTATCCTGGACCAAGAGGACCTACGGTACTGTAATGAGTTAAATTTGTACTTGTACTGAAAGATATTTCAATTTACAAAGCTTTAGATCACATTATATTTGTGACCCTGGACCACAAAACCAGTCATAAGGGTCCATTTTTCAAAATTGAGATTTGAGATCAAAAAGCTGAATAAATAAGCTTTCCATTGATGTATGGTTTGTCGGGACAATATTTGGCCGAAATACAACTATTTGAAAATCTGGAATCTGAGGGTGCAAAAAATCAAAATATTGAGAAAATTGCCTTTAAAGTTGTCCAAATGAAGTTCTTAGCAATGCATATTATTGCTCAAAAATTAAGTTTAGATATATTTATGGAAGGAAATTTACAAAATATCTTCATGGAACATGATCTTTACTTAATATCCTAATGATTTTTGGCATAAAAGAAAAAACAAACATTTTGACCCATACAATGTATTTTTGGCTGCTGCTACAAATATACCCATGCTACTTAAGACTGGCTCTGTGGTCCAGGGTTATATTATACTATATTAAAATCTTATAATACACAAATATTTGTTCTACAGGGTGATAGGGGTGATAAAGGTTCACCTGGACCCAGGGGAAGTAGAGGAGACTGCGGACCAAAGGGCGACCCAGGTTCAAAGGGAACTCCTGGAGAGCCGGTGTGCAAATTGTTTTTTGTTTGCATGTTGCATGTTTGCTGTTCAGAAATTCTTAAAGTCAAAATGGCATTTACAATCAGTTTTACTTTCATAATGTGATAATATACTTCATTGTGTTTCAGGGAGAGCCCGGGCCCCCAGGAGAACCTGGACAAAGGGGTCCTAGAGGAGGATCAGGAAGAGATGTAAGTTTAATTTTTAGTGCATATTAATGTTTAATGGATGTTTGGCTTGGGTTGGGTGCTAAACAATATCATATTGAGATTGCAATAAAATGTATGTCTACAATGATGATAAGCTCTCAATATAGATTAATCTATCAGTCT
The DNA here is from genome assembly GCA_019740295.1 of Labeo calbasu. Taxonomy (NCBI): domain Eukaryota; kingdom Metazoa; phylum Chordata; class Actinopteri; order Cypriniformes; family Cyprinidae; genus Labeo; species Labeo calbasu. The sequence continues at coordinate 20,417 of JAHKKF010517860.1, forward strand.
GTCACACAGCAGAAATAAATGCAACAACAGCCAGTCAGTGCATGTTGTGTCAACTACACAAAATCATGCATGTGATGCTCACAGCATTTTCAGTGTCTGCCATCTCAGTGTATGAAGACGTGAACACATGACATTACAATACTTCATCAAAAGTCTCTTTACCATCATTGCACCATTTCATTGAGAAAAATATGGTTGAATACTCACTAAAGCTGAAACTCAAAATTACTATTGTATATGCTGCTATGATGCTTTAGCTTTAATCACAGGAATAAATGACATTTAAAAATATTCAAATAGAAAACAGTTATTTTAAATAGTAAAAATATTTCAAAATTGTAGTGTTT
>JAHKKF010517860.1:20813-36249 GCA_019740295.1 Labeo calbasu
AACATTAACAAACTTTTATGTTTTGTAACTGTTTAAAAACATGTTTTAATGTATACAGTTCTGTTGAGCAGCATCTTATTTGACAAAAAAATAAAATGTAATGTTTTGATGCAGATTAATTGTTATATTTTAATTTGATTAGGTTTTAAACGTCATTTTATCACACATAATTTATGTATTGAATTTAAATTAAATCATAAAACACAGAATCCAGAAAAAAAAATTAAATAATTAAAATGGTTTTCATGTGGCCCTAAATTAACATGAACAAACAGTTCATTTTAAATGAATATTCATTGATATCGTATGATATGAAAGTAAGTACTGATATAGTTGATATGAAAAATATATTTTTGGCTATATCGCCCAGCTCAGCGTCATAGAAAAGTGCTTGAACAGTAATAAATGGTAACATTAAACCAAGGTCAGTGCATTATGAGTGAAGTTTTATTAAAATAATTTCAAATTGTGTCCTTAACAGGGTGACCCTGGACCAGAGGGAGATCCTGGCCTTACTGTAAGCATTAAAATGCACATATTGTAATTAAATTGCTCAAAACGACTTTGTGGAACGAATAATATAGTATAAGTATACTATATACTTTCTCAGGAATGTGATGTGATGAACTACATCAGAGAGACCTGTGGATGCTGTGGTAAGATTGTCATACTGTACATTTGTTGTAAAAAGAAATGGATTTCTACAGTATATTTAGTACATGTTCTTGTCTGTTTCAGATTGTGAAAAGAGATGCGGTGCCCTGGATATTGTGTTTGTGATTGACAGCTCTGAAAGTGTTGGCTTGACCAACTTCACCCTGGAGAAGAACTTCGTCATCAACACCATTAACAGACTGGGCTCAATAGCAAAAGATCCCAGTTCTGAAACGGGTAAAAAGACCTATCATTTTTCATTTATAGCCAGCATTGTGGACTCAAGATTTGCATGGTGAGCACCATTCACATTTACTTCAGAAAATGTCAAATTCTAGTCTAATCTGGCAAAATTTGTGGTGAATTTCTCAGGAACTCGAGTTGGTGTTGTCCAGTACAGTCACAATGGAACATTCCAGGCTATTCGCCTCAACGACTCCAAGATCGACTCTATGTCCGCCTTCAAAGACGCCGTGAAGAAGCTCGAGTGGATCGCTGGAGGAACATGGACGCCATCTGCCTTGAAATTCGCCTACGATAACCTGATTCGCGATAGCCGTCGTGCGAAGGCTAACGTGACGGTGGTTGTGATCACAGACGGCCGGTACGACCCCCGTGATGACGACAAACTCCTCAACTACCTGTGCACGGACAGCAGCATTGATGTGAATGCCATCGGTATTGGTGACATGTTTGACCAGCCGGAGGAGAACGAAAGCCTGAAGTCCATCGCTTGCAGAAAAGATGGAAGAGTCATGGGAATGAGGCGATTCGCTGATCTGGTTGCAGAGGATTTCATCGATAGGATCGAGACTGTACTCTGCCCAGGTGAGTCCCGCTCTGACTTTATGTTTGTCTTGAAATCCAGAAATTGAGTTTTCGTTTCATTGCTTTTATATTTTTTTGTTTTAGATCCAGTGATCGTTTGCCCTGATCTTCCATGTAAAAGTGGTAAGTGTTGTCACAAAAAGATGTGTGTGATTAACTCCCCAAATGGCTGAAAAGACATTCTAAATGTTTTTCTTTCAGTCAAGTCAATATATACTACAACATACATAACCAGTCAAAAGTGTTTGAACAGTAAGATTTTTAATGTTTTTTAAAGAAGTCTCTTCTGCTTACCAAGCCTGCATTTATGTGATTCAAAATGCAGCAAAAACAGTAATTTTGAATGTTTTTTACTATTTAAAATAAGTTTTCTATTTAAATATATTTTAAAATGTAATTTATTGCTGTGATTTCAAAGCTGAATTTTTAGCATCATTACTCCAGTCACATGATCCTTCAGAAATCATTCTAATATTCTGATTTGCTGCTCAAAAAACATTTATTATTATTATGTTGAAAACAGGTTTCTTTGATGAATAGAAAGTTCAGAAGAACAGCATTTATGTGAAATAAAAATCTTTTGTAACATTCTAAATAAAAGTATTAATTTCTATCATTTCTATAAAAACAAATATTTCAGATAAATTCTGATCTTTGGATCTTTTTATTCATCAAAGAATCCAGAATAAAATGTACTCAGCTGTTTTAAATATTGATAAAATAATAATAGTAATAATAACATGTTTCTTGAACAATAAATCAGCATATTAGAATGATTTCTGAAGGATCATGTGATAATGAAGACTGGAGTAATGATGCAGAAAATTTTGCTTTGATCAAAGGAATAAATTACATTTTAAAACATATTCAAATAAAAAAAACAGTTATTTTAAGTAGTAAAATATTTCAAAATTGTACTGTTTTTGATGTACCTCGAATCAAATAAACGCAGGCTTGGTGAGCAAAAGAAACTTCTTTAAAAACATAAAAAATCTTACTGTTCAAAAATCTTTGACTGGTAGTGTACATTTGATCATTTTTATGTTTTTTTTTTTTTTACATAACTGTAATATTTTTTATTATTTTATTGTTTTTAAATTGACTTTTTTTCGCAGGGCTTGAATGGGTTTAAATAGGGCAAAGTACATATACAATATAAAGTACAATACAATTACTGTACAATTAGTGTTAGTATAGAATCTAATTTCGAGTTTAAGTTTTTAATTAAATTAAATTTTTTGTGATAATGTCATCTTTTTACATACTAGTTTTTGTTTTATTTTTATATGTTATCATTTCTATTTAGCTTTAGTTTTTTAGTAATTTTAGTACTTCAACAAACATTTATTTTAGTAAGTTTTTCGTGTATTTTTTATATTTTATTTTATTTCAGCTTAATTTCAATTAATAAAGATGAGTTTTAATTTTTAGTTACCAATAACAACAATGCACACATGCACAATTATTGGATGAAACTAATAGCTTCTGTGTCAGCCATAACCGCTACTGTAGCATGCTAATTGAAATTAATTTATTATTTTAAATAATTTTAAAAATATATTTGGCCTATTAAATCTGTGGAGTAAACGATCAACATATTTATAATGAATAAATATGTTGCCATTTTTTTATACGTTAATAGTTCAGTACACATAACAAATGTTATACATTTGTTCGGTTTTACATCTCAAATGTATATGCTATGAATATTAATCATACACTTGTTATGTGTGATAACCAGCCCAGTCTCACAAGGGAAATGTCACAAGGTGTGCAAACAGTCGTTTAGTGACATTCCCTTGTGAGTGTGTCAGCTAAACCCACAATGTTCAACGCAAAAGATATCAAATCAAAAACTAAAATCAATCAAAACAGCAACTAGGCAGAGCCAGTTGCTAGGAGGCCCCCTAAAACTATTGTTTTAACACTCACTTGCAGATGACGCCCTCGCAGAGGAGTGGAAGGACAGTCCCATCCCAACCACTGTACTAAGCGTCCCAAACTTAATCGGCAATCTACAAGAGGCCAAACACCCCGATACCTACACCAAGGCTGTAGCTACATTGGCTTACGCAGCCCAGATGGCTAAACTGTCCTCTGAACCAGACAAACAGAGATGGACCGATCTGTTCATTGACTCGTTTAGAGTGATCTATTCTGATATGATGGGAGACCCAAACAAAGTTCTTGGCTTGTGTTAGAATTGGGCTTTTCCAAAAATTCAAACTAATAGCTTGACTGAAAAAATACATTTGGCCTCACGGTAGAGTTGTTAAGTAAAACGCTAGCTGGTCTATGCATGAATATAGTATTTGTGTTAAAAATCATTGAATGCAGTTGCTAAAACCTCTCTTAAAGATATAACATTTAATTTCCAAGAAATAGCATGTGAAGTGGTTAACATCCTGACAACTTACATTTGTTTGCTAACCTCTGCTAAAAGCAATTCCCTGCTATGAAAATGTGAAATGGCAACCTTTGCCTCTTGACCTCATTGCCTGCTGCTCTGCAATCTTTTTTTGCATTTAAATATGCAAAATGGACACATTTTAAATAGATGAACAGATTTTCAGCACTTTGCTTTCATAGCATGCTCTCACTTAGCTTATCCTGTTTTGCTTGAATCCTCATGGCCTCTAGGATTTGAAGGCATTTTGATCTTTTATAAATACGGCCGGGGATGCTTTGGTGTTGTGAATGTAAAAGATAGTGGTAATTGTTACTTGAAGGGTTAGCTTACACTAAAAAATGAAAATTCTACTCACCCACATTGTTGCAAACCTGTATTTCTTTCATGAAACACAAAAGGAAATATTTTAACTTTCCATGCAATGAAAACATATAGTGACCAGGGGCCGTCAAACTCCAGAAAGCAAGGTTTTAAATAACAAAATCAGGTACTGATGACAGAATTTACATTTTTGCTTGATCTACTCCTTTAAAGCATCTGTACATTAATGAAGCGTTCTTTTTGATACTATATTCATATCAGTTTTGCACTTTGCACATTAAGGCTGAATTCACAAGCCTGTAGCTTCTCATAGGTTGGTGAATATATCTATGGAGCTTTTTAGTGCTGCTTTACCATTTTTGACCCTCAAAGACCCACTATATAATTTGCGTGATGATCAGTTAAAGAGATAGTTCTCCCAAAAATGAAAATCACCTCATGATTTACTCACCCTCAATTCATCCTAGATGTATATGACTTTCTTCTTTTAGATGAATACAATCAGAGCTATATTAAAAAATGTCTTGGCTCTTTTAAGCTTTGTAATGGCAGCGAATGGGTGTTGAGATTTTGAAGTCCAATAAAGTGCGTAAATCCATCATAAAATGTACTCCACACAGCTACTAGGGGTTAATAAAGACCTTTAGAGTGGAATCGATGAGTTTGTGTAAGAAAAATTTTCATATTTAAAACTTTATAAACTGTAACCTCTAGCTTCCGCTAACTGTCTACGCATGTTCACGAGAGAGTGGCGTTCCAGCGGATGATGTAGGATGTAGGCATAGCGTAAGCGCCAGTGAGAAGTGACAAATTAGGTCATGAATTAGAATTACAAAACAAGGATTTGTAAAGAAAATGTTGGAGGATTCCGAAATACACTGTAAATAAACCTTGCTTCTCGCAAGACTAGCAGATTAGCAAAAACTAGCGATTACAGTTTATAAAGTGTTAAATATGGATGTTTTTCTTACACAAATGCATCGATTCACTTCAGAAGGTCTTTATTAACCCCCTGTGGAGCATTTTTTATAATGGATGGATGCACTTTATTGAACTTCAAAATCTCACCACCCATTCACTGTCATTATAAAGCTTGGAAGAGCCAGGACATTTTTTAATATAACTCCAATTATATTCGTGTGAAAGAAGACAGTCATAAACACCTAAAATAGGACGGCTTGAGGGTGAGAAAATCATGAGGTAAATTTTTATTTTTGTGAACTGTACCTTTAAGGATTTTTTATAAATTGCTTTACCAATGCTACAGCATATTCTAAAAAATATATTAGGATGTTTTCTAAATTGGCCCCAAGAGTTAATGTGCTATTTAGGCAACAGAAAGCTTTAGAGAGTCCCTGACATAATTCTAATAGCATTCATGTACTACAATGGCAATTCAGTAATACTTTTTGTAGCCTCTTTACGTAAGTGTTAATGGCCATTTATGTGGCATATATTGCATGTTTGATTATCTCTGTGAATGTTTGTAAATGGAAATACATATCAGCGTGAATTAGCTATGTACGTCATGATCTGTGAGTGATAGAAAAATGGACTGTGTACAATTCCGATTTTTTTTTTCAGTCTGCCGTTATGGTCAATAATAAGATTTTTCTTGGTAATACAAAATTATGTATATTTAGTAGCAAGTATTATATATATATATGACACTGTATATCAGAAATGTGCAATGAAAAAACAGCAAGCTCTTGGACTGCAATAAATGCAACTTGAATTATTTGTAACAAATAAATATCTTTAGCATTAAAATGCTTATTTTTGTTAGATTTATTTACTATTAAATGTGACCCTGGACCACAAAACCAGTCATAGGGGTCAATTTTATTATAAATAAATAAGCTTTCCATTGATGTACGGTTGGTTAAGATAGGACAATATTTGTCTGAGATACAACTATTTGAAAATCTTGAATATGAGGTTGCTAAAAAATCTAAATATTGAGAAAATCAACCTTTACAGTTGTTCAAATGAAGTTATTAGCAATGCATATTACAAATCAAAAATTAAGTTTTGATATATTTACGGTTGTAAATAAATATATTTATTTATATTTTCATGAAACATGATTGATGACTTTTGGCATAAAAGACCCATTTTGACCCATACAATGTATTTTTGGCTATTGCTACAAATATACCCGTGCTACTTAAGACTGGTTTTGTGGTCCAGGGTCACAAATCAACTTTATCTCTGTTTTAATTTGCACAATTCGTTACTGAATTATTAATTCAGGAATTTTCTTTGCAAAGCAAAGCATGTCAACCAAGACAAATATTGCTGTTTTTGTATTTTATAGAGCCAGCCGTAGCCAACTGCATCCAGCGGCCGGTTGATATCATCTTCATGCTGGATGGCTCGGAGCGCATGGGTCAGGAGAATTTCCGCTACGCACGTGAGTTCGTGGAGAACGTCGCTAACCGCCTGACCCTCGCCCGGGCAGAGAATGACGAACGTAATGCCAGGGTGGCTGTTATGCAATATGGCGATGAAAACCAACATCAGTTGGCTTTCAAACTTACCAACAACTTCACCACCGTCGCTGATGGCCTGGCCAACATGAGGTACCTGGATTCAACTTCCAACGTGGGAAGCGGCATTATCTACGCCATCGACAACATCGTCACGAACGGAGGCCCCCGAGTGGCTAGACGAAATGCAGAGCTGTCGTTCGTCTTCATCACCGATGGGGTCACCAGCAACAAGAACCTGGAGGAAGGCATCAGCGCCATGCGCAGAGCAGAGGGCGTTCCCACTGTGATTGCCATGGGCAGTGACGTCGACAAGGAGATCCTAGCAAAGCTTTCGCTGGGAGACCAGACGTCTATTTTTAGGGGTCAGGATTTTGCAAGTCTAAACAAAGCCAGCTTTTTTGAGCGATTCGTTCGGTGGATTTGCTGAGGGGTGGGTGTTTTTTTTAGTAAATGGGGGGGATTGGTGTGTCATAGGGTTCAGCACAATGGTTAGAGTAGAACAGATGCATTTTATTTACACTAAATCTATGCAATTTAGGCACTTATATTAAGGTAAAAATGATTTGTTATACCAGCTTAGGATAACCTGCAACTCTTTCATTGGCTTCAACTCAATGATGCACCAGTGGAGATGGGTTTTGGGTACAAGAACACACTGCAGTAAACCAAGAGGTCAAGTTACTAGTAACACTCCAAAGAATATGTACTGAATGTGTATTTTGACAAAGTTGCAATTGTAGTTTTTTTTTTTTTTTTGTTTCTGTATTTTTATGCTGAAAGGCCTAGCTGATTTTTGTTTTACAATATGTATTCCTCTACACAAGGTGCTAAACCAGAGTAAGACTGGATTTTTCCTGTATATGATTATCAGATGCACATTGGTTAAAAAGTGCACTAATTCAGGGGTACAAGAATTCGAAAAAATAACACTTGCCACATTAGTCACTTAGGATAAAATTGTCTAAAAATGTTGTTAAATCTAACTTGCAATTGACTTAAAAAGGGCCTGCAGTAGCTAAAATCTATGCCACCTTCCACAGCACTTCTACTCTTGAGCCAACACATGCTTAGAAGTCCAGTTTTTCAGAATAAACATTTACTTATAGTAAAATATAGACAAGTTGCTTCACCTACATTTTAGTGTAAATGATAATTATTAGCACCACAATCAGTGACTTAATTCTAAAAACCAAAAAGACATGAATATTTGACATGCTATTGGACACTTGAATGATCATTTCCATAGTTGCTGTCAAAATGAAATTTTAGTACAATAAACCAAGCTGTGGTAACACAACTGAGGTGTCTGTGGTTTTTCTTTAAGAAACAATATTATGTCACTAGATAAAAAATGTTAATTATTTTACCAAAGGGATCATACAAAATGCATGTTATTTTTTTATTAAGTACTGACCTGAATAAGATATTTCACATAAAAGACGTTTACATATAGTCCACAAGAGAAAATAATAGTTACATTTATAAAAATGACCCCGTTCAAAAGTTTTAATGCTGTGTTGTTACCTAAATGATCCACAGGTGTTTTTTTGAGTTCCTTGTTTGTCTTGAACAGTTAAACTGGCTGCTGTTCTTCAGGAAAATCCTTCAGGTTTTTTTAGAATTTTTGTGTATTTGAACTCTTTCCAACAGTGACTGTATGATTTTGAGATCCATCTTTTCACACTGGACAACTGAGGGACTCATATGCAACTATTACAGAAGGTGCAAACGCTCACTGATGCTCCAGATGAACACTCCATGCATTAAGACCCAGGGGGTGAAAACTTTTGAACAAGATGTGTACATTTTTCTTATTTTGCCTAAATATCATATATGTTTTAATTTAGTACTGCACTTCAGAAGCTACAGAAGACACTTACATGTTTCCCAGAAGACAAAATAAGTTAAATTTACCCTGATCTTCAAATTCCAAAAGTTTTCACCCCCCGGCTCTTAATGCGTCGCGTTTCTTTCTGGAGCAGTTTGAACCTTCTGTAGTAGCTGCATATGAGTCCCTCAGTTGTTCTCAGTGTGAAAAGATGGATCTCAAAATCATACAGTCACTGTTGGAAAGGGTTCAAATACAAAAAAAATGCTGAAAAACCAAAGAATATGGGACCTGAGGGATTTTTCCTGAAGAACAGCAGGCAGTTTAACTGTTCAGGACAAACAAGGGATTCATGAATAACTATCACTAAACAAAAAAACAGCTGTGGATCATTCAGGTAACAACATAGTATTAAGAAACAGGTGTATCTAAACTTATTATTTTCTCCTGTGGACTATATGTAAAAATCTTTTAAGTGAAATATCTTATTCAAGGTCAGTACTAAATAAAAAATAACATGCATTTTGTATGATCCCAAAATAAACATTTTGCAGTTTCTGCAAGGTGTATGTAAACTTTTGACTTCAACTGTAATTCTGTTATATTCTACTTTTGTATGTTCTTTTTTGTTCTGTTCTGTTCTGTTCTATATTATGCATTATAGAAGCAGCCACTTGTGGTGTTCGTTTTTACTGAAAAACATACTGAGGAAATGAAGGCTGACGAGCTATTGTCACTAAATCCACATGGATTTTTTTTGGACTTTGGATTGGTCCATGAGTCAAAGTAGAAATAATTCACTTTAAAATCACTCTGGTTATTGGTTTAAGCCTCACTGAAGAATATATACAGACCAAAAATGTGAAGCACTTTTGTTGTCAAGGTATATAAGTATATATAGCTGAACAGTGTTGATGAAACTCTTTCTATAAACGCACAAGACCCAGTCTAACATCACACTGGCCTCGTAAAACTAGAGAAACTTTACTTTTGGCTTTCAGTGTCAATGCCCTGGCTGTACTGTAAAGCACTTATCGCGAACCAATCAAAAGGCGAGTTTGCAAATCGCGTTTGGTCCAGAGTGCACACCGTAGTCAGACCCCAATGACAAACGGATAACCTAAACGGACTTTTCTCTTTCAAACCTCAAAACAACCCCTTCTAATTAAGGTTTTGCTAGCGCTTAGCGCGAGAAGTAGGTTTAAACGATTAGAAAATACATTCACAACCTAAACCAGCTTTTATGAAAGGAAAAGCTTGTTTAAAACAGCTATAACTCTTCCGTCCCTGGATGCTGGCGAATGGATTACTGAACTTCCGGGGTTTCCTGTCACTCAAATAGCTGTACGTCATCATGTGGGCGGGCTCCCGTTTCCTGTCAACATCGGAATTCGTGCAGGATGTGCAATGTCTAATTAACATGCAAAGCTTTAATACAGACTTTTAAAATAGAAAGACGTTGTTTGTGTGGTGGGCCTGTTTATTTTATCGTTTTTATAATGGACTAAATGAATGGACAACATTGCGGACATTACTTGGCTAACGTTAGTCATCTTGAATCACTAATAGGCTACAGTAAAGATCTGGTTGCATGCTCTTCTGCTCTTCTAATCGACCGGAAAACAGAAGGTTTTCTCTTTCGTATCTTATCACATTCCATTTCAAGATCATAAATAGATGACAGCATGAGGAGCCGCAGTAATTCGGGAGTGAGGTTGGATGGATTTGCCAGACTTGTCCATGAAACAATATTATGCCACCAGGTTTGTTCACAATATGATTGAGAATTCTATTCTATTCTATTCTATTCTATTCTATTCTATTCTATTCTATTCTATTCTATTCTATTCTATTCTAGTGTATTATATATCATATTCTCTATTCTTCGGTTCTATTATATATTCTGTTCGATATAATGTTATATTCTGTTTGGTTCTATTTTACTCCATTGTTTTAGTCTGTATTATACGTTATTTAATATGTTTTGATTTATATATATTTATATATGCTAATCTATTCTAATTCTAATCTGTTCTGCAGTACTCAGTTCTAAACATTATTGTCAAAATAAATGATTAAAGATACTGGTAAACCACTTTGTAATAGTGAATAATGTAAATAAATAAATAAATACATTTAAAAAAATCAATCATAGGCCTGTCTAGTTTCTTGTGGTTGAGATTCTTCTGCACCATAGGGGCCATTCTGACAGGAGGAATCTAAAAATAAATAAGGCTTGAACAAAGGTCACCTTTAAATAACCTGTGAGTGAGGAAAATATTTGTATTATCTGCAGCCTGTGAATTCCTTTAAAGCAGAGCTGATGATTTATGCACAACACAAGAAACTGTACTAATAAATTATCTAATAAATGTACAACATACACTACCATTCAAAAGTTTTTTGAAAAGTAAGAGTTTTTATGTTTTTTTAAAGAAGTCACTTCTGCTTAGCAAGCCTGCATTTATTTAATCCAAAGTACAGCAAAACAGTAAAATTTAGAAAAAAAAATATTTTTAAAATAACTGTTTTCTATTTGACTATATTTTAAAATGCAACTTATTCCTGTGATCAAAGCTAAATTTTCAGCATCATTACTAGTCTTTGGTGTCACATGATCCTTTAGAAATCATTCTAATATGCTGATTTGCTGTTCAAGAATCATTTATTATTGTTATTATTATTATTATGTCATCAATATTTCCAACAGTTGAGTGCATTTTTCATTATTCTTTGATGAATAGAAAGATCCAAAGATCAGCATTTATCTGAAATAAAAAGCTTTTGTAAAGCTTTTAGAAAGAAATTAAAACTTTTATTTAGCAAGGATGCTTTAAATTGACCAAAAGTGATGACAAAGACATTTATAATGTTACAAAAGATTTCTATTTCAGATAAATACTGTTCTTCTGAACTTTCTATTCATCAAAGAAACCTGAAAAAATTCTACTCAACATAATAATAATAATAATAATAATAAATGTTTTCTGAGCAGCAAATTAGAATATTAGAATGATTTCTGAAGGATCACGTGACTGGAATAATGATGCTACAATTCAGCTTTGAAATCACAGGAATAAATAATATTTTAAAAATATATTCAAATAGAAAACAGTTATTTTTAATAGTAAAAATATTTCAGAATTGTACTGTTTTTGCTGTAGTTCGGATCAAATAAATGCAGGCTTGGTGAGCAGAAGAGACTTTTTTAAAAAGGATTATAAGTCTTACTATCCAAACACTTTTGACTGGTAGTGTAGCTATGATTTATTTTAATTTTATTATTATTATTTGAATTATTTAGCATTTTTCCAGTAACTAATATTTAAAATCTCTAAACCCTATAAAATATATAAAAGCTCTGAGAATTTGTATTAAAAATCAGATCAAGTTTAATTATTTGGTGAATATCTGAACTAATAAATATGGATTTGACCTCTCTATATAGAATCCAGTGACTGGTTTACTGCCAGCTAGCGAGCAGCAGAAGGATGCCTGGGTCAGAGATAACGTTTACAGCATCTTGGCAGTGTGGGGGCTCGGCATGGCTTACCGCAAGAATGCAGACCGTGATGAGGACAAAGCCAAAGCCTACGAGCTTGAACAGGTGACTGGAACTTCAAAACATGACCACCTGTTGTGGCATTGTTCAGTAGTACATTGTCACTGAGTACTGTAACAGGTTATTGGATGAGTGCTTCCACTACACATACCATGAAAGCCATGAAAGCATATATACAACACAATGTTTTTGAAAGAAGTATTTTATGCTCAGTAATATTGTGACATGTTATTTCAGTGTATAACTACAAATATCATTATAAAGGCTTTTTTCTCACAGCATTTTTTTTCTTTCAGAGTGTGGTTAAACTAATGCAGGGGCTGCTGCAATGTATGATGAGACAGGTATGGCATTTAACTCGGTCTTGCTCATCTGACCCTCTTTTTTATTCATCAGTTCTTTTATTCTTGAGCTCATGTCTACAGACATCCGAACACACACCTCTCTGATCTGGCTAAGCATGTGCGTATTTCTGCAGGTGGCAAAGGTAGAGAAGTTCAAACAAACGCAGAGCACAAAGGACTGCCTGCATGCCAAATATCATACGCCTACCTGCGCCACAGTGGTTGGAGATGATCAGTGGGGGCACCTGCAGGTTGATGCCACTTCGCTGTACCTGCTCACACTGGCTCAGATGACCGCCTCAGGTGAGACAAACAATTTATAGAGTGGATTGATCCTTAAAGGGATAGTTCACCCAAAAATGACAATTTATTGATTCATTCATTTAGTCACATTTATGTTATTCCAAACCTGTATGATTAGCATGGTTTAACAAGTTCATTTCACAGAATTCTGTAGATTTTCCTAGAACACTAGAGCAGAATATGTGAAAATAGTGTAAAGTTGATGTCAAAAGTTTACATACACTTTGCAGAATCTGCAAAATGTTAATTATTTTACCAAAATAAGAAGGATCATACAAAATGCATGTTATTTTTTATTTAGTACTGATCTAAATATATTTCACATAAAAGACATTTACATATAGTCCACTAAAAAATAGTAGTTGAATTTATAAAAATCATCTCATTCAAAAGTATGCTTAATTCTTACTGTGTTGTTACCTGAATGATCTACAGCTGTGTGTGTTTTTTTTGTTGTTGTTTTTTGTATGCAACTATTACAGAAGGTTCAAACGCTCACTGATTCTCAAGAAAGAAAAATGATGCATTAAGAGCCGGGGGTGAAAACTTTTGAACAGTATGAAATTGTGTGCATTTTTCTTATTTTGCCTAAATGTCATATTTTTTTCATTTAGTACTGCCCTTCAGAAGCTACAGAAGATACTTACAGAAGACAAAATCAGTTAAATTTACCCTGATCTTCAGATTCAAAAAGTTTTCACCCCCGGCTCTTAATGCATCGTGTTTCCTTCTGAAGCATCAGCGAGAGTTTGAACCTTCTGTAATAGTTGCATACAAGTCCCTCAGTTGTCCTCAGTATGAAAAGATGGATCTCAAAATCAAAGTCATTCTTGGAAAGGGTTCAAATACACAAAAATGCTGAAAAAAACATAATTTGTGGGACCTGAAGGATTTTTCTGAAGAACAGCAGGCAGTTTAACTGTTCAGGACAAACAAGGGACTCATGAACAACTACCACTAAACAAAAAAACACAGATGTGGATCATTCAGGTAACAACACAGTATTAAGAATCAGGGTCATTCAACTCTCTTGTGGACTATATGTAAACGTCTTTTTTACGTGAAATAGCTTATTCCGATCATTACTAAATGAAAATAACATGCATTTTGTATGAACCCTCTTATTTTGGTCAAATAATTAACATTTTGCGGATTGTGCGAGGTGTATGTTTGCCTCGAAGCAACTCAACAGGCTCGCAAAATTCCAAGGGGTCTTAAATTAAACTTCTGCTGGTGGGGTTTCTTATTTTTAGCAAAAGTTTTTGTTATCATTAAAATTGTATTGCAGGTCTGCGTATCATATCTAATTCAGACGAGGTGGCGTTTATCCAGAACCTGGTGTTCTACATCGAGGCAGCGTACAAAGTGGCTGTAAGTTCTCATTGGTTTATCAAGTTCTTAGATAACAGAGTTACCAAACTGGCATCACAGTCCTGTTCACACTTTCCTGCAGGATTATGGGATGTGGGAGAGAGGAGACAAAACCAATCAAGGAATTCCCGAACTGAACGGCAGCTCTGTCGGAATGGCTAAGGTAAGAGAGTGACCTGGTCTTGTCTAGTCTGTCTGCTCCTTCAGAAGTTGATTTTTGTTTGCTGTTCATGTTTTTAGGCAGCTTTGGAGGCTATTGATGAACTCGACTTGTTTGGAGCTCATGGAGGCCCAAAATCAGTGATTCATGTTCTCCCAGATGAAGTAGAACACTGTCAGGTAAATTAAACTTTTGAATGTGCTTCTTAGTTGGTGCTTCTTAGTGCTTCATTTCCTAGTCTGGTCTGTATGATCTATTTAGGCTTACGATGGTTTTGAGAGATGCAGGCAAGGTTTTGAAGTCAGCGATTCATATTTAAAATAAATGTTTCCAATCAATAAGAGTTATTTGTGAGTTAAACGTCTTGTTTCTCATTGTGTTTCTAGTCTATCTTGTGCTCTATGCTTCCTCGAGCTTCCACCTCTAAAGAGATAGATGCCGGTCTGCTCTCTGTCATCTCCTTTCCTGCATTTGCAGTGGAGGATGCAGATCTGGTCAATATCACCAAGAGTGAAATCATCTCCAAGCTGCAGGTAAGGAAAAAAACATGCTCAAAGTACTGATACAATGAGCACAGCTACTGAATGAGCTTACAGGCTTAAACCAAATGCAGTACCATCGATTTTCAAGTCTGAACACCCCAGATATTGACGCTATGCCATGCTAAGAAACTCCTTTAGTGGCTGCAGCGTCATGACAAGCGCTGACATGTTTACATCCTGCCAGGATGGCATATAGTGTTTCTTTTCTCTGCTGTTTGTAAGCTCTTTTTAGTAGCTGTGGTCTACTAAAAGCCTCAAAGGCATCAGAGCTAAAGTGAAGAGAATAAAGACGCGGGTTTTTAGGAAGTTTTATTCGTCCACATACATCTTTCCATGCTTTTCTTCTCATCTTATCACTAGGAAAGCAGTGAAGACTCACATCAGTCCACTTGTTGTCCTTCGACTAAAAATTACAACCAAAAGCCGCACAATGTGGCATCGTATCAATATTTGCGACTGAAAACTACTGCGTGCGACTGTGAAAAATGTTTTGGTGCACCAGTGTGACTGACCCGATCAGCATATTTCTGTTTCGACTGAGGGGAGCCTCAAAGGTTTCTATATGTTTTTGCAATGTTGAGTAATGTATCAAAGACATATTTCACAAATTCCTTCATAAAC
>JAHKKF010517864.1:0-10670 GCA_019740295.1 Labeo calbasu
TGAAGTTTCAATGCAGCTTCAAAGGGCTCTACATGATCCCAGCTAAGGAATAAGCATCTTATCTAGAGATTTGCTTTAAAAAATACAAATTTATAACCACAAATGCTCGTCTTACACTAGTTCTAGCTCTTTCAGCATTACGTAATCACATTGGAAAGGTCACGCGTGGTCATTTTCTCTTCCAAATTGTCCAACATCGTTGTTTTACCTTTTTTGTAAAGGGTGTTTGACTTTCTTTGCACATTCGCTTTGTGAACACTGGGTCGGTACTTCCAACCTACATTATGTATTGCCTTTTCAACGTGACTATATAATGCATGAGGTTGGGCTAGTGCAAGATGAGCATTCGTGGTTAAAAAGTATTTACTTTTTTTTTCTGGAGAAAATGACCAATTGTTTCATTAGATAAAACACTTATTCTTCGGCGGGGATCATGTAGAGCCCTTTGAAGCTGCGTTGAAACTGCAATTTGGGCCTTCAAACTGTTGATCCCCATTGAAGTCCACTATGGAGAAAAATCCATAGATGAAGACCTAGGTTGTTTTCCTTAAAAAAAATAATTTCTTTGTGACTGCAGACAGAAAGACGTGAACATCTTGGATGGGGGTAAGTAAGTTATCAGGAAATTAATATTGTAGCCTGTTCAGTCATTCTGATGGTCACAACAGTAAATAAATTGCAAAAACAGCACCTTTGAGCAGCTGACAGTCAGAGATGCAAATAAGAGAGGAACAGAATTGTGCATCTCACCTCGACGAGTAGCAGGTACGAGCTGCATAGCTGAGACGGCATGTTCAGTGCAGTTCAGGGCAGTTCACCATCTGGCATCTTGGAGAAATTCTCTTTCATCCAGTTAAACACACTAGGACACAAGGACATTTCACAAATTAGGATATGTTTCATATGCAGACATATTACAGAGAAATTATATAATGCCACAACATGCCACACCAGACCAATAAATGCTTGAAAGTTCTTGCTTAAATGAAGGACTTTATGCAGATCACAGTTGAGTTTTTTTTTTTTTTTTATCACAAAAAATACTACCGTTTGGAGTCGGAACTCTTTTGTTTTGGGAGAAGCATTAAAACGAATTTTTTCATGCAGCAAATTACCATATTAGCATGATTTCTGAAGAGTCATGTGACACTGAAGACTGGAATAATTATGCTGAATATTCAGTTTTGCCATTACATAAAAAAAAATGAAAACAGAAAACTCTTATTTTAAATTGTAATACTAGTGTTTACTGTATTTTTGATCAAATAAATGTAACCTTGAGCATAGGAGACTTTTTTAAAACATTAAAAAAATCCCACATTTTGAACTTTTGTGTACTTTATCACTGCTCTCACATTTCATGTCATCCAGATGGATGGTGGACACTCTTGATGAACATGATTTTCCCAGCTCCTCCTCTCAAGCATGCTGCCGCAGCACAGGCTCCGCACACGTCCAGATGGCTTGCAAGGAGCGTTATGAAGCCAGTCACAGCCTGTGATGAAAACATACTCATTGCCACTCACTCAAACTCTCTCAAGCTCCTGGTACCATCTATCCACGTGAAACAGAACCACCAACATGACTGTCAAAATATAAAGCTGGGAATATACAGACAAGAATCATAAATCAAGGAGCATCTACAAGAATGCATTTTTTACATTTTACTTAAATGTTTAGAATGTTTTTCATAAGCATTATTTTGTAAGACATACTTAAAGTCCATGTTAAGACAATTTAGAGAATTGTTTCGTAAACATTATAAATATAGTGTATTGCATTACAAAGATTGTGAACTATGTAGTACAGAATTGTAAAGTTAAACTGTTAAACAGCTTTTCACCATTTATGTGTTCAGGATTTTTTGCCCTTACGAAAATCACCCATGGTTTTACTACAAAATAAACCAAAAAAAGCATGGTTACTATAATTAACACATGGTAATCACAAATTAACCATGGTTTTACTACACTAACCATAGTTTGACCATGTGTACTAAAATTGTGGTTACACAAATGGTAATCAAGACGACAAAAACACATAGTTACTACACTTTCACTATAAAATAACCATGATTAATTTTTGTAAAGGTGGGTAGGCCTGAAATCGGTGAAGCCACTGAGCACGCATGGCCCCTCCCTCAACACTGACGTTAAAATAACTAGAACGTATTAGCGTCAGTGGTTCTCCCGCTCAACCGCAAGTTACTGTCATTACCGTTTGTTACTAGAGCCTACAGTTTGCTATAGCTATGTCTTTGTCAGGTAAATGCGTTTTACCAAACGTTTGGCTGTGTAAATCCAATTAAGCTGCTAGAGGGAGCATCCGTGTTTGACAGTTGAGAGAGGCAGCAACTTTCCCGCGAGTGGGCGTTGTTTCAACGCTGATAGCGGACACGCCCCCAGCGTTTCAGAGCAGATAATGCTGCTTATTTTTCAAGATTTTGATAACTTGTTGTATTTACTTGTCTTTTTTTTCCATTCAAATTTTTCTGTATGAAAAGAATAACAACGTGCAGTAAACAGTAAAACGTAAACTGTTGTACAACAAGCCAGTGTGCTCATAATTAATACAATACATTACAATAATATGGAAAAACACATCAGTTTTTACTATCAAGCAGTAACACGAGCTGTTTTGTTACTGCAAAAAATAGTTGGATGCAAATGAAACCAGAAGCCAGACCCATAAAATTTATAAATGGCCACACACACCCTACAGGAAGAAAAGGGATATAATTGTAAGACTTTCAGGGAATTTTCCGTTGTCAAACTTCTGAATTTTTGTGAACTCAGCAAAAACATTTATGATATACTTCAGTTCCCTTTTCTGTGTAAGGAAACTACGGGGCTTTTTGGAACAGTTTATTTCACAAACCATAATTCAGATCCCTAATGTAACCCATGTTGTATTTTAATCAAGTAAGTTTTGCTGTAAAGGAATAGTTAACCCAAAAAAGAAAATTTGCTAAAAATGTACTTACTCTATTCGGACGGCAATTGTTTCTCAAGTAATTTTCACTGTTCACAGGGTGTAGTCTGTGATTTAATTGCCGTCCAAATCCAGGATGTCTGTGTCTCTCAGGACCCTCGTAAAAATCCCCAGCCGAATTACCTACTGTTTTCTGACAAACACCAAGGTCGTGTGGTATTTTAATTGCAGTCTGAATCCACATCTCTGAGTTTACAAAAAGAAACTGATTCAAAATTCAGTGTACTTTTTTGACTACTGCCGAGCACTGTACGGTAACCTAACCTATTGTACTTTGCATGTATTTTTATTTCTGGAATGCTGGAAAGTATTTAAAAGAACAATACTTCTTAACTGCTTCATCACAGCGAGTGGGAGCAGAAAGCGAAGAACGTAAACATTCAAAATGGGTCTTTATTATGGCAGCAGCAGTAGGGGTGTGACGGTGAGGAAATTTTCCTGGGGGGTATTTGAGGGGAGGTTCTTTAGCTTTCCCTCTTTTCCGCACTTATCTTCACTTTTAAATAGCTTGTAAATGTCCGTGCGCATTTTACTTTCACTTTCGAATTAGCTGCAATTCGGCGTCAATTGATTGAATGGACAACAACGAAACAGTACGACAAACTCACTTAAACATAAAACATGATGAGTGCTGTCAGAATGGGAGTCCAAACAGCTGATAAAACATCACAATGATCCATAAGTAATCCACTTGACTACCGTCGATCAATTAACATGGAGGATTTATTTGTGATGGACTTATTTCTTGCAAACATGCGGGTGGACTGGAGTCGTATGGATTACTTGTTTATTATTGTGATGTTTTTGTCAGCTGTTTGGACTCTCATTCTGACGGCACCCATTAACTGCAGAGAATCCACTGGTGAGCAAGATGAAGACCATTGATTCTTCATTCTTCTAAATTTTGATTTGGATTCACTTCTGAATGATTCAAACAAACGAATCAGAAATGGCCGTAATTTCCATAAATCACTGTTTGATTTCTATAATTATTGTAAAGTGCAACAGGGTTTTGTTTGTGAGGTCAATCACTTATGGAGTGTTGACAGTGTTAAAATGAGTGTGGAAAGAGGCGGAGCTACAAAAGGATCTGAGTTAATGATTCGCTTTTCTGTATTTGGATTCTGTGTAGCGGATCTCACATGTGTCTACTTCATTATTTTTTAAAAATTATTTTGGATATTGGTTATGTACATTAGAGTGCTTTATAAAGACTTTTACGGTATATTTTATGGTTCAGTTCTTGTTGCATCCAAACACATTGATTCTGCAGTGCATGAAGGGTCACCCGTGTCCTGTCTGGAAACATGCTGAGGTGAATGACCCCACAAGCATTTACCTTGATTTAGTCAATCTGAGAAACACTTCTCTGAAATGCATCTGTGTCTTTAGACATCACCTAAATCCTAGGCTCATAAATACAAAATACTAAATACAGTCACTCAGCCATGACTTATTTTGCATAAAGTGACTGCAAGACAGATGACCATCCATTGGATGCTCTTTAAAAATCCAGGTGATGCTATCTGATTTATTTGATCTCAAGTTTAATGTGATTTTGAGCATAAATGTCAAAATACTATCATAATATTCGTCATATCTTGTGAGCACATGTGGCTGAATAGCTGTATTGATTTTTGGGGGGCAATTATCTCATGTCAGTGTTTGTATACGGAGGTCATTCACCCTCCCTGACAGAACAAACCTGCCGGACAGTTACCTCACCTGAGCCAAACCGACCAAGACATTTAACTACGTACACAAACTGTCTGCAACAACTGAGAGATTCACTCCAACACAGCTGAAGAGGAATCTACCCAGGATTTTGCTAAGAACATGACTGGATTTTAGGAAGAATTCTGGGGAAGAATTTTCAATATAAAGCAAATAAATAACAGAAAACACTTTGGCTCAGCAAGGTACGTTTTTAGTGTTGGGTTAAATTTGAAATGATACATTATGTTCTTCCGTGATTCAATTATCCTGAAGCATCTGTTTTCTAAATGCCATTAAGACAAGAACAGGCAGAACGATGCCAGGAACCGTAAAGCTGCGCAGCGTCAAGAGATTTGGACAGGAAAATGATGGTTATGAATTTTCAGATGAAGGTAAACTGTTTAGTTAGTAATCTTTTAAAACTATTCTCAAATCTATAACACACTTCATTCAGATGTTGATGAACACACTGATTCTGTTACAGAAGCAAATGGTGATTACATGTAAGTTCTTAAGTTTTTCTTTTTTTCACATTTGTTTTTTCACAATTAAGCATTGAGAAATCTTACTTTTTAATGTTTCTTTCACTGAAATTGTATTAATACAGGACAATGGCTTCTGGAAAGAATAAAAAGTAAGTATCTTTTTCTCATTTTTCTTGATGACGGATGCTTATTTTATTACAGTTACTTTAAGAACCACGAACTATTTCATTCACAGGTCCAAAAATGGCCAGACAGTAGAACCAGCCATCCGTGTCAGCTTCTTTCAGCTGGTAATACCCGTTATATTATAACAACAAGGAATATAGGAATATGAAATCATGCCTTTTAAATAAGCTTCTGTTTTAAGGAGGTACTATGTTTTGTGACCGTCCTGTTTAGGTTAAAAATACATTGTTACATGGATTTTACTGGACACCTGTTGGCTACAATAGTGAACTTGTAATTTTTAAAGGAGAAGTTCACTTCCAAAATGAAAATTTCCTTATAATTTACTTACCACCATGTCATCCAAGATGTTCATGTCTTTCTTTCTTCAGTTGAAAAGAAATAGTTTTTTTTTTTTTTTTTTATTTAAGAAAAACATTAAAAGAATTGACTTCAATCGGGATCAATGGGTTGAAGTTTCATAGGGGTCTTATCTAGCAAAACAAAGTCATTTTCTTAAAAAAATAAATAAAATATACTTTTTAACCACAAATGCTTGTCTTGCACTAGCTCTGTGATGCGAATGCGTGTCCTCACGTATTACGCAATCACGTTGCAAAAGTCACACGCAGTTAGTTCTTCGTCTATGTACTTCGGTTCAAAAAGGTAGGGAAGGGCTTATTCTTATTTTCTCCTCCAACTTCAAAATCGTCCAACATCGTTGTTTTACCTTTTTTGCAAAGGGCATTTGACTTTCTTTGCACGTTCGCTTTGTAAACACTGGGTTGGTACTTCCGCCTACGTCACGTGTGACCTTTCCAACATGATTATGTAATGCATGAAGTCAAGCTAGTGCAAGATGAGCATTTGTGGTTAAAAAGTATGTAAATTTGCATTTTCCTGATCTCCATTGAAGTCCACTATATGGAGAAAAGTGCTGGAATATTTTCCTTAAAAACTTCAATTTCTTTTCAACTGAAGAAAGAAAGAAATGAACGTCTTGGTAAGTAAATTATCAGGAAATTTTCATTCTCTAAGTGAACTTCACCTTTAATGACTGTTTGTAACTGCCTTATTATGTGACCAGCAGTGGTCTAAAATCAAGGGTTTGTGCTTTGAAGAGTTCATCTGAATCAAATTCTGTTTATGATATTGCAGCAGGTCAATTTTTGGTCCATTTGAATATTATGCACAGCAGATAAAAGCTCTACTAGTTGTTTTATTGTTGATTTCCCCTGAAGTTTCGCTTCGCCACCTGCCGGGAGATCTGCATGATGATATTTGGGAGCATATGCGCAGTCGCTCATGGCTCGGCGCAGCCGCTGATACTGCTCGTGTTTGGGTTGCTGACGGATGCCTTCATAGAGTACGACATCGAGCTCAACGAGCTTACTGACCCGGAGAAAGTATGTGTGAACAATACTATACAATATAGAAACCTGACGGAGGAAGAAAACCTGGCATTGAACATGACCAAATCATGCGGGTGAGAGCAGGTTTTTTACATTTTTTATTTTTAAAAATATTGATTTCTTGATTTTAATCTATTTTTATTTTTACGAAACAGTATCGATTCTTGCATCCCAATAATCCATTAGTCTACTCTACCCTGTTTTTAGTTAATGCACGGAACGTTGTAGTGCGTCTACCATCAAATAAATCACAATACGGTTGCTTTTGATATGAAAGAAAGTCTCAGATTTCGAATTCTGTCCGTTTTATTACAATATTCAAAAAATAAATACGGTTGGCGCTGTTTAATGTGGAGTTACAGATCGCTGTATCGCCTCAGTTCAAGAGAAGCAGCAGTGAACGAAATAAACAGTGAAGGAAATAAACATAAATAAACACCTGAGGTATGTTAAAAGAAGAGTACAACTTACCGTGTTCTATCGCATATAACTGTTAATCGCTCATTCGTTTTTTTAACCGCGGAAAGATGTCAGTGTAGGCCCTGTAAACATGCCATGTCATGTAACCTCGCATTTACCTCAGAAAAACATTCGGTGACCATAAAATCATCAGACAGCTAGAAAAATGAATCGTAGAGAGGATAATTTTTTATACGCACCATGTTCATTATTATTTTTTTTTTACTGTTATTTAATGTTTGAATAAATCCTTAAAGTTTTTATGACAGCCACTAAATGTTTATATTTCAAAAAAACGAATTGAAGAAATATAATTATGTAATTGTAACTTAAAACGTAATTGAGTGTGTAATTTAAGCGTTTGTATAACTTTTAATAATATTATTATAATATTATTATAATTACTACGTAATTTTTGCTATAAGTTTGATTGCAACATATAATTCATTACTATACACACACATATATATATAGTAGAAAGTTTTAATTTTAAATTTAAAAGCAGCGATTTGTACCGTGAAAAGCGCTATACAAGTACTGCACCTGATATCCAAAATAATCGAATCAAATCGAATTGCAAGTTTGTGAATCAGAATCAAATTGTGAAATTTGTATCAAAACCCAGCCCTAATATATATCTATATCTATCTATCTATCTATCTATCTATCTATCTATCTATCTATCTATATATATATATAAAACAAAGTTACTTAAAATTAAAATGAAAACTGAGATAAAATAAAAACCAATTCAGAATATTAATACTGCTTTTATAGTGCTTTTGATTATACATATTTTGTTCTTTAATGAACAAAATATAGTTGGAAGAAATTAGAGATTTCTATTTTTCAGCAAACCTCACAAAATCAAATTTTACTTTATAATGTTAAAATGCATTTCATACGTTTTTTAAATGTATTTAAAATGTAATGATGTGTGTGCCCTTCTGCTCCAGGCTACTGGACATTGAATATGAAATGACCAATTTCGCCTACTATTATGTAGGCATCGGGGTCGGGGTCTTTCTTCTTGGATACCTTCAAGTGAGCCTTTTAAACTGCTTCTCTCTTGTTTTTGTAAATGTGAAACATCAACTTTGTAAAAACCTTACTAATGTGCATCATTTTTCATGACCTTAGTTCATTTTAGGTTAAAAAGGGGTTTCTATGTGTTTTTTTCCCCGTCAGATCTCTTTGTGGGTCACTGCAGCTGCGCGTCAGATTCAGGTCATAAGGAAGATGTATTTCAGGAAGGTCATGAGGATGGAGATCGGTTGGTTTGACTGCACCTCTGTGGGAGAGCTTAACACGCGCATGTCCGAGTACGGCACTTTAAAATACTTTCCAGCGCACAAACACAAGTTACCTGATATTATATCGTCTCATGTGTGCCTCTATATAATCCTAGTGATATCAATAAGATAAACGATGCCATTGCTGATCAAGTGGGAGTCTTCATCCAGCGCTTCACCACATTCGTGTGCGGTTTCCTCATGGGTTTTGCGAAGGGCTGGAAGCTAACGCTGGTCATCATCTCAGTGTCTCCTCTCATTGGGTTGGCAACAGGTCTCATGGCTTTGGTGAGAAAAGAAAATTAATCTAGTTTTTATCCAAAATTCATACATTTTTAGACAAATGAAATGTCACTTTGTTTGTATTTGCTTGTCTAGTTTGTTGCAAAGCTGACGGGAAAGGAGCTACAGGAATATGCTAAAGCAGGTGCTGTAGCGGATGAAGTTTTATCCTCTGTACGCACAGTGGCAGCATTCGGCGGAGAGATAAAAGAGGTGGATAGGTAACCGTCATCTTCATGCATTATGCCTCCCACACTGCACTGTTATCGCTACTGATTGTGTGTTATTTATTAATCCTTGAACTCTTTAAATGTGTATTTTCTGCAGGTATGACCGTAATCTGGTCTCTGCCCAGCGATGGGGCATCAGGAAAGGTCTAATAATGGGGTTTTTCACTGGGTACTTGTGGTTTATCATCTTCCTGTGTTATGCACTGGCCTTTTGGTATGGATCCAGCCTAGTAGTGGACACAAAAGAGTACAGTCCAGGAACATTATTGCAGGTACACACACATCAAGGTGGACTTTTTTGTCAGTCGTTGTTTGGATATCACATGTTTTTTGTCGACAGGTATTTTTGGGAGTGCTCATTGCTGCGATGAATCTGGGCCAGGCAGCTCCTTGTCTGGAGGCTTTTGCTGCTGGAAGAGGAGCCGCCACCATTATTTTTGAGACCATAGACCGCGTAAGAACCACAAACAACGCACACCACAAAAATCAGTAGCATCTAATATTGACATCACTAAAAAAGACTAATATCTGTGTTGTTATTGTTAACTAAAATGAAAGGTAAAGTTATATATAAGGTTTTTGTTCATTGAAATAAATCTAAAATAAAATATAAATATTAGATAACTTAAACGATAATGGGAAATGTTGACATGGTACTAACATTATTAAAACTAAAATGTAAAATGAACATAAATTAAAGCTTAATAGAAAAAAAAGAATAAAATTGACAAAAGCACAGAACAGAGTGACTAAAACTTGAATTCAAATTAATGAAAAATTAAAATCAAAAATCAAAAAACAAAATCAAATTTAAAATAATAAATACTAATCAATAATTATAATGCTAAAATTAAAAAAAATTAATTGTGAAATGTTACGCTGAAAATCCTTAGTAATATCTTATTTAAACCTGTAAAAAGTAATCAGCTTGTTTAAGGATAGTTTTGTAAAATTAGGAAGAAATATAAACACTTGTAATTTTTAATTAATTTTTCATTGGTTTTGTTACATTTTTTTTTAATTTGTTTGTAACTAAAAATTGAAAATAAAAAATAAAACAAAGTAGAAAAGTAATAATGAAAAATAACAAAAAAAAAAAAAAAATTACTATAATCATACATACATAACACTAGAATACAATTGATTGATCTAAAATGATGTTAAAAATAAAAATCACACTAAAAATCTTTAATGAAATGTAATTTAAACCTGTAAATAATTAGCTTGTTTTAAGATAGTGATGTAAAATTAACAAGAAATTTTAACACTTTTTTAAATTTTCATTTAATTTGTTTAGTTTTTATTTTTAAAATCAGTTAATAAGAAAAATAGAATGGAAAGTAGAGAAATAAAAGATTACTTAAAATAATAATAAATACTATATTCATACACACGTAATACTAAAATAAAATTGATTCAATCTAAATCTGTTTTAAAAATAAAAATCACACTAAAAAGCTTTAATGAGATCTAATTTAAACCTGTAAATAATATGCTTGTTTTAGTGATGTAAAATATGACAAATATTAACACATTATTGTTTTTTATATATATTTTTATTCATTTTTGTATTTTTTATGTTAAAGTTTAACAAAAATAATGAAAAAAATGACAGTAGAAAATAAAAGTTAATTAAAA
>JAHKKF010517865.1:0-13515 GCA_019740295.1 Labeo calbasu
AAAAACATTTAAAATTCTACTGTTCAGAAACTTTTGACTGATAGTGTATGACACAAAACTATTATGTAGGATGCTTAACAGATTCCATTTTCAAGAAAAGTCACATTTTCAATTTAGGCATATACTTTCAGTGCCAATTTTTTACCTTTTTCTCTTTTAGCCATACCCAATATTGCCATTTTAGCATCTCTCATTATCTCATGTGTTGTAAAATGATGTACTTCAGTTTGAGAGCTACGCTGTTTCACCAAAGTTCGCTTACTTTACAAAATTCTGGCCTTCCCACTGATATACTATTTTTTAAAAGTTTGGGGTCAGTAAGATCTTTTATGCTAAAGGATCTTTTAAGCATGACATGCATGTGCATTTGTTTGAACAGCCAGCAGATGGCACTGTATATCTAGAATTGCATTGGAGGCTGGAAACTCATAGCAGCACCAGCAAATTCCACCAACATACAAACAGCAATGTTTATGAAATAATTTGTGCCAAATCTGCTACTTGTTAAAACCATAAATTAATAAAAAAGCTAACAAAACTAGGGGACACAAATTATTTGTTAAAATTGTTATTAACCCCCAAAGAGGACCTAAAATGTCTATTTATCCCCACAATGGACGATAAATGGAATGGCCTATTTTGCATTATTATTTTATATTTGAGAATGCAAGTATGTATCTGTTTCCAGTGAGGTAAGAGGTGTTACAACTTAACTAAAACCATATAATGTTGCAGTTCCTACACAAACACCAGCCAAATGGCGTGCAACTCCATTATACAGTACATTATAATATTTGCTTCAGAGCTTGGCGATTGTTCATTTGGATCCAGCCTTCAAGACTAAAATAAGTTCTCTGTAGAGTTGTTATCTCTGACTAGCTGCAGTATGTGCAGAACAAACTCATGTGCCCTCACCTTGGCTTCAGGGTCACTGTTAATGCTGCTGGAATCTTCCTCTTCCACGGGAGCAGGGTTTCTAAACACAGCCACACACAGTCAGAATATATATATATATATATATATATATATGTATATATATATATTTTACATTTTACATTTGACCTTACTGTCATTTTATTCATTTTCTGATTTGTGTTTATTTGTTATTTATTCGCTTTCACACACCGTAGCTTGAGAGAGGCGTAGCGGAGAGTTGCACCTTCAAACTCTTTCAGACTGGGGTCAGGGTTTACTGTGGCTGCCTGAAGATCCTGAAGCAGAGATAAAGCAAAGGTGCTTAAACATGAGCACACAAACACAAAGCAAATGTACAGCATGGAGCCAGTGGGTTAAGTGCAGAGATCACGCCAAACAAAACAGGAAAGCGCAGTTCCTCCGATGAGTGATTAAACAAAATGGAACGAAAATGATTAACCAGTAAACAGACAGGGTTCAACAGTTTGAACCCTGCACATTTTACGTGCACATTTTAAAAGAATGAAATGAAGAGTGATCATAAAAAGCAAAAATCATTTTCTTAATCAGTATTAAAATATCTGTGTAAATTAATAAATAGTGTAAGAATTGAATTTTATAAAAAGATTATTTTTTATCTGCATAATCCTCAATATAGTTTCCTATGGAAGCCCATTTCTGCCACTGAATATAATATAAAAAAGGTAATTGCTTTTTATCTCTCAATTCTTTTTTTTCTTGCAATTGAGTTATTTTAAGGTTTTAAAGTCAAAATAACGAGACAAAGTCGCAATTCTGAGAAATGAAGTCAAAATTGCAAGATATAAACTCAATTCTGACTTTTTTCTCAGAATTTATATCATGCAATTCTGACTTCATTAAGTTATTAAGTCAGAATTTTGATATAAACTCGCAATTCCGAGAACATATCAGTCCTTTTTTCCCTCAAAAGTGGACTTTATAAGTCACAATTGTGAGTTTATATATCACAATTCTTAGAGAAAAAGTCTAGTTTTTAAATTGCAAGTTTTTATCTCACAATTCTGACTTTATGATTTGCAATTGCAAGTTTATATCATGAATTTCTGAGAAAATTCTAGAATTCTGCAATTCTAAAAAGTCAGAACTATGAGTTTATTTCATGCAATTCTAAAAAAAAAAGTCAGAACTGAGAGTTTACATCATGCAATTCTAAAAAAAAAAAAAAAATCTGAATGTTTATATCACGCAATTCTAAAAAAAAAAGTCAGAATTGTGACTTTATTTCACACAATTTTTATTAAAAAAGTCAGAATTGAGTTCATATCACCCAATTAAAAAAAATCTGAATTGTGTTTATTCCATGCAATTCTAAAAAAAGGTCAGAATTGTGAGTTTATATCACGCAATTCTAAAAAAAAAGTCAAAATTGCGAGTTTATATCTCATAATTCTGAAGAAAAATAGAATTGTAAGATAACCTTTTTTTTATTCAGTGGTAGAAACAGGCTTCCATAGTTTGCTGTATAAATCCAGATAAGATCAATTTCCATTACAAGCAAAAACTGCATGTTAAGTTTTTTGTTGTTGTTGTAAAACTTAGTGAGCTTTATGCTTCAAGCAAGGAAAAACTATGACAAAAGTGTAAGAAAAATATATTTGATTTTTGCAGTGCAGACAAAACAACACAAAAGTCACGCTCAGAAGAAAGGTTAAAGGTCAAAAGGTGAGGAAGGTATGAAGCAGTACAGGATCTCAGAACACAACTACACCAGTAGAACATCTACAGGGTGGCCAACCTTAGAATTTTTATTAAAACTACATTGGCAAAATAAGGGCTCAATATTTCACAATTCGTCATCCAATGGGCAAAAATGTACACACAAATGTACACCCTGTGAAGAACATAAGCAAGTATCGACAGTAGTTCCCTGAGACATTCTACTGTGTGTTTGGCTCTGCAGTTCAATAAAAAACTGCCTGAGATACTAACCTTCCAGATCTCACTATCAATTTTTCCCACTGCAAAATCACTCCATGGCTGTTTCTGCATTATTATTAACACACAAACACACAAACGGGGAGGACAAGGTTGAGGGGTCAAGGGTGGTAGGGTGGAGAGAGACAAGACAGGGTTGTTAGATCACTCGGCAAGCATTTGTGTGTGTATGCGTGTATGTTTATGTGTACAGTATCTGGCTGTTTGGTGTTTGGTTGTGATTTGATTAGATGCAGTATGGATGTTGATATCTCATACTAAGCTGCAAGAATCAAAGGACAGCACAAACTGTTTTTCCACTACATTCTAAGAGTCAACAAGTGTTGTTGTTACCTTGTCCTCTTCCCGATGGCGTGCCTCAAGGTGTCTATCCTTCCCTGGCATTATCTGTAGGGATGAGGACCGAGGCTATACATACACACAACACACACAAACATACATAGTTTTAGCTTTATTATGTATGACCAATATCAATCTAAATATCCAAATATACTTATATGTGATGATATAATAAACACTACAGCTCAAAAGTTGGGAGTAATTTAAAAAAAATAATTAATACTTTCATTCAATTAAAAGACACTTTAAAAATTGATAAAAAGTGACAGGAAAAACATTACTGTTACAAAAATTTCTATTACAAATAAATGCCGTTCTATAGGGAAACCCGTTTCCGTCAGCGAATTAAAAATAAAAAAAAAGCTAATTGTGACTTTTTATCTCACAAGTAGTTTTTTTCTCACAATTATGTGAAATAAACTCACAATTGCGAGTTATAAAGCCAGAATTATACGATAAACTCGCAATTCTGACTTTTTGTATCGTTTGTATCTCGCAATGACTTTTTTCTTAAGAGTTGTGAGATACAAACTCTGTTCTCAGAATTGTGATTTTATATCTCATAATTCAGACTTAACTCACAATTGCGCATTATAAAATCAGAATTGTAATATAAACGTGCAAATTTGAGAAAAAAAGTCAGAATCGTGAGCTTATATCTCTCAATTCTGTATTTTTTTCTCGCAATTGCGAGTTTATGTCACACAATTCTAAGAAAAAAGTCAGAACTGCAAGTTTAAATAATTGCAAATTTATATCTCACAAAAAAAATCAAAATTGTGAGATAAAAAGTCACAATAATGTTTTTTTATTTTATAATCAGAGGTGGAAACAAGCTTCCATAGTTCTATTCATCAAAGAATTATTAGAGTTATTTTAAATTGTAATAATACTGACTCCCAAATATTTAAATGGTAATTTCACAATATTCCAGTTAAATATGGTAGACGTGTACCAACAACATGTTTTATATTTTAATAACCATTTGACAATACCTTTTTTGGGTATTCTAATAAATTGCAACTGACAAATAAAGTACCTTTCAACTTATTTACTTACTTGCTGACTTACTGTGGATGCAAACCAAGCAAAAAAAAAAATCATATCTAGTCATGTCAAATCTAGTAAGATTTTGATCTAAGAAAAAAACAGACAAAACAAAATCTGGCAAGATGCATGTCTACTTTTGTTCTGTTATTCAGTAACACGTTGCCATTTTAAAACACACAAAACCATCTGATGTGCTGTACACTTTACTTCATTTTATGCTGCAGCAAACAGCATAATTCTAAAGTAAACAAGGACTCAAAGAACCAAAAGGAGATTCAAACCCACTTTTAAGGTGAAGAGCAATTTAAATACAAAAAGATCTAGACTGCTTTATTGATATCCTTTTTTTCAGTTTAATTTATCTAGTAAGTTCTTTCATACATTTGATTTGATTAGCTGATAAAGAAAAAAAAGTGGTTAATTAAATTCTTCATTCATCAGCCACTGTGTGGACCATTCATTTCTCAGTCATTTCACTCATTTCTCAACAATTATTTCTCACCCTGGTTGCACAGTAAATACACTCATAGCAACCTGTAACTATGTTAAGCATTTACCCAGCTCTGTATAATCCATGGTAACTGCATCTATAATGGCATTTCCTCGAATTTTCATGCTTTTATGAACAGTTTGTGAAGTTTGCGTCTTATCCATTTATTCTCCACAACCAAACTGTACTCATTGTGAAAGCTAAACATCTAAAGAATGGCAGGATGTGGCCAGTATTGTCCATACTGTAAAATGGGAGATTGATGAAAAAACTTACAAAGTAGCAGCTGTTGACAAATCCACAGGAAGGAACATTGCCGTCAGAGGATGAGGAAGAGTTTGAGGACAGGATAGGTGTAGGGTCCACACATGAAGAAGACGGGATGGGGGCGGGGTCAGCCGAGCTGTCAGAAGTGGTGCTGCCTGAACGACTCGATGCTCCGAAAAATATGTCGGCATGAGACATCGACTAGAGGACAACAAAGAGTTAAAGAAAATTATTGGTCAATGTGGATGAATCAACTGCTGACTTGTTTTAACTGAGTACCACGTCAGGTTTGCATAACAATATGGTTTCAAAGGGTTACCTCGTGATCTGGAGTGGGCGAGGGTGACAGGGATCCCAGGGAGTGTTTGCGGCTGGCATGGCTGGGTCCACTTGGCACCGGATGGCATGGGGCGGGTCTCTCCCACTGTGTGGTGCCCGTTGGAATGTGCCAGTAATAAATACCAGCCATGTCTGTCATCATCTTCCATCCTGGAGGCAAATCAGGGTCTGTCTGGAATGACTGCTCCCCCCAGATATCTGTAAACACAAATACACAAGGTCAGGCGTGGCCCATACACCCGTCAACCAATATATCCAAGACTCCTACAAGTGGGCGTCATGACCAAAACCTTGCATGATATAAACCCTGGGTATGTCGAAACTCCCATCTCGTTTTCTTCCCCAACTTCAAAATCATCCTACATCACTGCAGAAGTACCGACCCAGTGTTTACAAAGCAAACATCGAAAGAAGATCAAACGCCCTTTACAAAAAAAAGGTAAAACAGCGATGGAAATGAGACAGGAGTTTTTCAACATACCCTAACTGTATTGACCCAATTGTCAATTTGTTTCGACAATGATCAATCGTTTCACTAGATAAAACCCTTCCTCCTCCACTGGGATCATTTAGAACCATTTGAAGCTGCATTTAAACTGCATTTTGGGGGCACTATTGAAGGGGGCACTATTGAAGTTCATTATATGGAGAACATTCCTGAAATGTTCTCCTCAAAAGACATAATTTCTTATCCACTGAAGAAAGAAAGACATGAACATCTTGGATGACAAGGGGGTGAGTAAATTATCTGTAAATTTGTGTTTTGGAAGTGAACTTCTTCTTTAATGCTATCATAAGACGGATGAAGTGTGAGCTACCGTTAAACAAAATCATTTTGGTGGAAATGACAGGCAATATGCTTTGTTTTGTCTTTGTTTACAAACATAACCAAGGAAACATTCTATCGCTGCTGTTTCATTAGTGCCACCTGCTGTCAGAGACAGAATTTGTGTCTCCTCCTCGTCTACTGATTTTGTTTAATTCAAATATGTTTTGTCTGCATATTTGCAGCATCTTAGTTTGGATTGTGATTAAAATATAGGGGTTGCCTCTAATTTTAAATGAAAAGAGCTCAGGCAAAGCCTTGTATGAAAAGATTTCTTTTATTTGTATTATTTATTTGAATTTGGGATTTGTTGTAAAATCCTTTTTTTTGTTGTTGACATATTTCAATTTGACAAAGAAATGTGCATCAATTTATCTGAGAAACAATAAAAGGACACTTTTTCCATTTAGAATTTTAAATGTCTTAAATCTCATTTTGTAAAAAAATAAAATAAAAATCATGAAAATCATGAATCACTGAGTTGAGTGAATCAATACTTCCCTAGCCAAAAGAGAAAACACAAAATAAAAATGAATTTGGCTGAAATTTCTGTAGATAATATACAGTAGATAATATTATTGTGAATTCTTTTGGCCACAATAATTGTGTAGTAAAATCTGATATTGTGACAGCCCTAGTTTACAGCATTCCAGACCAGAGTATGTGAGCGGGAGTGAAAATACTTTACAAATGAAATGTTCTACATGTTTTTTAATTATTTTTCTTAATATTTGAATTTGTCCAGCTAGCTTCCAACATATGGACATTTAAAGCAGCAACCAAATAATTAGAAGCCCTGATGTCTAGATAAGGAGTCACTTTATCTCTGTGTGTTTCTGTGCCCTTTCATACATTTTTGCTACCATGAATAGGTGTGTTTTTTGTTTTTTTGTCTTTTGTGGAAGACTATCACACTGTAAAATCTCTGTCCCTCTCGAATGAACTTGCTACTGTTCTGTCTGTCCTCACTCAGCAGCTGGGAATGTTTGTTTCATGTTTCAGATGCTAGTAAGAGCATTATTCACACAATGCAATCGGGATGAGGAAAACCACACAGATACACAGCAAACCTCTGCAGTTTGTTACTCACACATATGCTGAACAGATTCAAGCCAGGAAACACGTCCTCACCAAAACCATAAAGCCGTGACATTCTGTGTGTGTGTGTTTAAAACAACTTTTTCTCACAGGACTTTGTGTGAATCTACACAACACTTTCACAAAAATAATATAGCAAATGACTAACAGTTGAAAAACAAAAAAAATAACTGACACTGTCACTGTGTAATAACCAGCTGGGACACAAGTGATAAAATCTCTTCCATCTCTTCATTTCTTTAACGCTAAAGTAAGCTTATGGATGAGATTTCCTGTTCATTAGCCGCTATTGGAAAATAATGAGATTAATAACAACGTGCAGTAAACGGTAAAACTGTCTGCACTACAAACCAGTATGTTCATAATTAAGATAATACGTTAAAATAATATGGTAAGACACAACAATCTGCAATATCAAGCAGCAAAATAAGCACTTTTGTACAGGTAAAAATAGCTGGACGTAAATGAGACCAGAAGCCAGACCATAAAATTTACAAATGGCCACAGAAGAAAGAAAAAGGTGGATATTCCCTATTGCACAGTATACAAAAAGCAGTAAGTCAAATGAAACAGTTGTCTGAACACTTATTTTATTCTATGTGTTCTGTTCTATTATTCTATGTGTTGACGTAATTTCAACTAAAACAGGGAGACAGGGCGGGACATCAAGCATTTTTTTTAAATAGCCACTAGCGTTTCATTTATATCACAGCTTGAGCTGTGACAACAAAAAGCATATGAATCGTTTCCTTATTCTCTATACAGTGCACTAACGTGCCACTCCCCATACAAAAAAAAACAAATTCTGTGAATAAAGGACTGATTTCAGCCGAAGCTTCAGCATCTATGTAGTGGGACGTTTTGGATTAGAATATTGGCATAAATTAGAGACTGTACGTTTTGTCATTGTTTAGGAGCATACCAGCTTATAGATAACCTTAAGGCTAACATATTCATACTAAAAGCCAATTTCAATTTTGATTTCATAGGGGTAAACAGCAAGTGACACTTTGTATCCCATCAAGTCGTGGGAGCCTAGGAACTATCTGATTACAAAAGTTATTAAAACCTTTAGTGTAAGTGTATGTGCTATAGTTACCAAAAAAGGTGTTCCTTATGCATAAACTGTTCTAAAAAAACATCAAACTAACTTGTTGACTTTTTGAAGGTCACACAGGTCAAAGGACAATGCCAAAATGGTGGATGTATTATGTCTGTGAATCAATCTGGGTAGCTCCACCCAGACTGATTCACTTTCAGCCTCAGTATCGTAACTTGTGTGAATAATGCATGGTAATCTGTCAATAAAAAGACTATGAGTGATAAGAAAACATTCAAATTCTGACATTTTATCACAGAAGGTCAAATTTTCTTCTGTTTATCGAATTTTCGCAGGTGAAATCCACTCACTTCAGTAGGAATCCACATGCAGATTTTGCATTGGGATCAAGCTGATTAGGTGAATTCACTGCACTGAAGGAAAGAAAGCTGCTTGGTTTTAAAGTGAATTTGTGTGAGCTGTGCCTCATAAACTGCTACACTACTGCCAAAAATATTCAAACAAATGTAAATGTGTGAAAAAAAATCAATCTAGAAAATCATCAAAGTAAATGAGCAAATAACAACTGTTATTTTAGTATCACTGAGATACTATTATAGTTTATTAATATTTATAAATAAAGTACTTATAAACAAATTTATTAATATTTATAATAAAATTATTTTTTTTTTTAAATGCAGTTTTTATACATTTTTATTTCAGTTTTAATTTGTGACCCTGCATCACAAAACCAGTCATAAGGGTAAATTTTTCAAAATTGAGGTTTGTTAGGATAGGACAAAATTTGGCCGAGATACAACAATTTCAAAAATCTGAAATTTGAGGGTGCAAAAAAATCAAAATATTGTCCAAATAAAGTTCTTAGCAATGCATATTACTAATCACAAATTAAGTTTTGATATATTTACAGTAGAAAATTTACAACATATCTTCATTGACCATGATCTGTATTTAATATCCTAATGATTTTTGGCATAAAAAAAAATCAATCATTTTGTCCCATGGTGTATTGTTGGCTACTGCTACAAATATAGCCATGCTACTTATGACTGGTTTTGTGGTCCAGGATCACAATTGTTAGTTTAGTAGCCAAGATCAAGTTCAACTAAATGAACCTTGGCAACTAGCTGAAATAAAATAAGTTAAGATAATGTCAGGTAATGTTTAATTTCTTCGAAGTAACAATTTTTTTTTTATAATTGTAGTTTTAGTTAACTATAATAACCGTGTGAGTAGCATGTTGAAGAAAAAAGCACCTCACTGTTGCTTTAAGGCATGACTCACTTCAAAGAGACTTAATAATTAGCCAACAGAACTGACTAACTGAGTGAAACAGCTATTAGCCAGCACTAGTCATGTACAGCAAATCTAATCTCCCAGCATGCAAGTGAACACAAGTGCTTATTAGAGACATCTCCGGTACCCAAGTTCTCTTTTAGTAAGACAATGGGGCACTGCAGTACAGGAGCTGTAGTGTTCTTTAACACTGACTATTATGCTGAGGTGCATTATGGAACTTGTAGTCCATGATATATAAGTGGGTCACTACAGCTGCCTGAAAACCTCAACGCACAGACAATGAAACCTTCACACAGAATCAAATACAAAGAAACAAAGAGGTTAATGTTTAATAACTGTTTGGATTTTTCATTTTTTTTAAACACACAGGTAGACTACAGTGTGTTAGCATATAGTAACTATCCTCAGCCTAGTTTTCCATGCTCGATCTAACATTCGACCCACTTTCGATAATGTCTTTCTCTTTCTGCAGTCTATTAAGCATGTGGCGGCAGAGGGGGAGGGGAGGACAGCTGTAAAATTCACGCACACACGCGGACCGAAGTGCCATGAACATATGCACAAACTTTAGTATTCAGCACACAGCTCGTGACACCCTTCACTGCATCCTCCCTCCTTCCTTATCTCTCTTCTCCGCCTGCATTTATGAGCATGCACACGCAACGGAGACGCGTAACTACATGCGCAGCACTGACTCACAGCCACACAGACACACCGACGCGCGGTACCTACCCTCGTAATTCACTATAACAATGGCCAACATGTAGTCTTTACCCAGCATCATGACTGAGCAGCCGCAAGCAGAGAGGATGACATGAGAAGAGAGAGGAAAGCAGAGGTAGAGCCGGAGAGAGACAGAGGGGGCGAGCGACTGATGGAGAAAGGGAGAGGGAGAGACGGGGTGGGTGAGCATGCTAGAGCAACAGACTCTGTTTATTTGCTGTTTATTTTTTATCCAAATCTTGCAGGAAGAGAGATATCGGCTTCATGTCCATCCGGGACACACCGATTGGTCACGCGGCCACACGGGCCCACCTCCCTCGCAGAACGTTCGGTCACCCCGGCAACCCTGAGATCATTTTTCCTGCAGTGTCACCCAACGCGTGGTCACGTGACCTTGGTATGACAAGATACAAAAACGGTGGGTAAAGGATGATGTGTAAGAATTAGTCTGCTGCAGTGATGCCAGCTAACATCTGGGTGTAAAACCAGGTCGCAGCTGTCCATTACCCACCAAGCTGGTCGAACAGACCTGCCACACACCTGCGAGGTTTTCCTGTCTACCGTGAGAGGGATTTTGACAGGCACTGTGTCAATGGTTGACTGGTCTGAGTGACAGTCCGGGGGCAGAGAGCAGTCTTGTTACCACAGAAACAGCCATTTTGACTCACCGCAGTGATATTACAAGAAATTCATCACTAGTTATCCTCGTAATAAACTTTATGGGTCGAATGTACCGAAATAACTTCGACAACTGAAATCAAATGCTTATCAGTAACCATAGTCTATCAAATAAAAAAGATAAAAATCACAATAAAAGTAGTCCATATGACTATCCAAGTCCATATTTGTCCATCCAAATATGGCTACTTTCATATTTATAGTAAATGTAAAACAGGCCAGAAGTACCCAGATACTGTACTCTTCTGCAGAGATTACAAAGGCCGCATCTTGCACATCTTCCACTTATATTTCAAAGTGCGTTCCTGTGTCCTCATGGGATCATTATTGTCCCATGAGGCAACTTTTACTATTCCACAGGGCAACAGAAAAGGGCTAACATGGTGAATGTAGTACATCCAGATTTCAGAACCACCAAACACATACTATACTCATACTATATAGAATTTTTTAAAAATTTACTTATCCTAATGTTGTTACAAACCCAAAAGACTTTTTCATCTTCATCAAGCAAGCACGCTTGAGCTTTTGTTTACCATATTTGATGTTCTGTATGTAAGTTGATCAATCTTGATAGATCAATAAAATTCTAAATAGGTTCTGTTATATAAAACGATCGCGTTGCATCAAACTTGGATTAAACCACTCAATTCATATGGATTATTTCTACAATGGCTTTATGAACTTTTTGATGCTTGAATGTTTTTTTAATGGAAGGACAGAAATCTCTCAGGTTTCATTAAAAATATCTTAATTCATGTGTTTCAAAGACAAAAAAAAGTATTATGCATTTGGATGAAAACTGGACGATTAATCAAAAAGTAATCGAAACCGAAACTCAGAACCTCCTACCAACGTCATTTTCCCATAACAGTTATTTAGAAATGTTTAATCCTGTTAATACTTTCCCATTAAAAGGGTCATATGATGTTGCTAAAAAGAACATTATTTTGTGTATCTGGTGTAATACAATGCATTTATGTGGTTTGAGGTTCAAAAAACAAACTATTTTCCACATACTGTACATTACTGTTGCTCCTCTCTGCCCGCCTTTCTGAAATGCATCAATTTTTACAAAGCTGATCATTCTGAAAAGCTCTGATTAGCCAGCCATCCAATGTGTTGTGATTGGGCGAATATCTCAAGTGTGTGACGGAAATGTTATGCCCCTTACCATGTTGTGATTCAGTGTCCCTGCGTGACAAGACAAAAACATTAAATAAGCCATTATAAATGAGCCATTGCGTTACGTAAACATAACACCATGTCTGCATTTGTGATCGTAGAAACAACAAACAACAAGCACTACTCTACACTTCTCAAAAGTCGCGTTTGAAACGTCAGTAGCAAATTCTTTAATTATGAAAACGTCAGAATCGCCAGACCGTCCGTGCAAAGTTGGAACCGCCCCACTTTATAGTGTGCACATCCGTATTGTAGGCTACTCTCCCAGGTTCAGGAAACAGTCCTTCGTAAAATGCGCTGCACACACTTGAATATTTGCATTGTACTGTTTGGAAGAGTGTTGTAATATAACTTAACCACTGATTTCTAGTTGTGTACTTATTTGGAAGGCCACACAAAGTTGCTTTCGCAACGAAACACAGCATCTCCACAGCATGGCGGCAGCTGCAACAACACTACAGCGAGAATAAAAGTTACACCTTCTTTCTTTGTGTATACTTTTGGGTGATGTTATGCAATAAGTGCCTCATTTAAGACGCTGTGTCACTTAACAGCATTTCAACTTTTACATACAGCGCCACTCATCAATGTCAGTTCAAAAACAGTGGACCAATAAGAAACTATGGAGGCAGAGCAAGCATGCAAGCTTTTGTTTACAGTAGCAGGTTGGCATGGCAAATTTTATATTTGACCGCAAAATGGAGCTTTTTTTAAAAACTATTCCTGAGCGCCGCGACTCGCGTTTTAGAAGCAAAGACGTGTTCTGTGTGAATGGCCAGTAAGAACCTAGAGTGAATACTTTCAGATATAGAGTGACAGGACAATTATTGAGAGAAGGATCACATGCAACAGCGATCATCAGTCAGATTCACATCTATAGCTATGAGGGCAAAAATAAATAAATTAACAATAATAATACTAATACAATAAAAAAAATGTAAATAATCATTCATTAATCGGAATTGAGGTGAAACGTTTAATTAAACGAGATTTTGATTTTGGGTCATATCGTCCAGCCCTAGTTTGTATCAACATGAGGGCTAGTAAATAATGACAGAATTGTAATTTTTGGCTGAGGTTAAGGCATTAATGATTAAAGGAGAACTCCACTTCCAGAACAACAATTTACAAATAACGTACTCACCCTCTTGTCATCCAAGATGTTCATGTATTTCTTTCTTCAGTCGTAAAGAAATTATGTTTTTTGAGGAAAACATTTCAGCATTTTTCTTCATATAATGGACTGATATGGTGCCCCGAGTTTGAACT
>JAHKKF010517866.1:0-11051 GCA_019740295.1 Labeo calbasu
TTATGTTGCTGGCTATGGAGGGTCAGAAAGCTCTCAGATTTCATCAAAAATATCTTAATTTGTGTTCCGAAGATGAACGAAGGTCTAACGGGTTTGAAACGAAATGAGAGTAATTCATTTTCATTTTTTGGATGAGCTACCCCTTTAATTTATGTGTAAATATTTCTGAATGTAGAAACCTTTCTGTGCATGTAAGTACTTGTATGTTATTATTAGTGAACAATGACCAGTCTCTCAAAAGCTTGTATATTACACAATGAACTGTAAAGTTTCAAATAAGATATCTCATTAAATATTCAGGCAGGAGTAAGTGTCAGTCATCACATTCATGCATCTACGAGTCTGACGTCTAAACCGTAACCTATTATTAGCTAGGCTTCACCTGTCGCTCTCCAATTCGCTTCTCACTTTAAAAGAAAGTGTCTAAAGTCTCCACACTAACATTAAGTACAATTTACTCAGCTTAAAACCGTTCTCCAGAGCCAAATTAAATGTAAAGCAATTATGGTGTGATGAGTGGGAGCGGCGAAGTGGATCAGCCACACAGACAAGAGATTAAATATTAATGTGGAAGCAGTGTCTTTAACCTCTCCTCTCTCAGCGGCATTATCAAGTCCCGCTGACAGGTCCTCTCATAACAGCACTGCCTCTCCTATTACTGACCATCTATCTGCTAAACAAAACGATTGTGACACATTTTGGAAACTCCTATCAGCTCAATCAGAGTATGTGATAAGAGTAGCAGAGGTCAAAGTGTAGCACACGGGGCACACAGGTCTGGGAAATGGGGAAAAACGATCAGGGCATAGAGTCATCTGTCACTTCTTGCAGCACTGGCTTCTGCAAATGCTAGAGGATGTGTAAAAGAGATTCTGAGGTGAACGGTAAAATGTTGCTGAACCTGTATTTTGTTGAAAGAGGAGAATTGTGAAGTCCTCTTCAAAAAAGCTCTTAAACTTCAAAAACTGAGTGGCGTTGATGAAAAGGTGCATCAGCATTTCAGTGGTTTAAATCGGGTAAAACAACTGCAAAACTCAGATATGCTGAACTTAACAACAGCTGAGTGAGCCAAAACCAAAATTGAGCCATAAATGACATAAAAGCCCTAAGATCAGAGGGCTGAACAGTATATTGAAAGCACTCTCTTCATGCTTACCGCTGAATATTGATTAACATTACAGTTTTTCTTGTGCTGTCAAAAGGATACTTCTTCTGGTCTGAGGTCTGAGGCCTTGCTGAGAACAAATTAGAATAAATTAAACTCATTCTGCAATTTAAACCTGCACACATCTGTTTTATTATTATTTTTAATGGGATTTTGCCATGTATCTGATAACATCAGCAACACCACAACACATTTCCCGCCAGGCCACGTTTTGCATCTTTGAGGTACGCTTACAGAATTTCATTTTTGCAAGCCAACTACAGAAGCAAAACATCTTCATACAGGCACAAATTTTCAATGAGCACAAAAGCAAGCACACATGTACCCAAGCAAACATAAACAGGCAAGAGGGTAATAAGCCTCACAGACTCTAAGAGAGACATATTTTAGTTCCCTCACAGAATATACCATCAGCTAAGAACCAATCCACAGACCTCCCAGATATCTGGAAGCACTCAAAGGAAAGTAATTATGGCAGATAGAATGTCTGCAATTGATCCTCTTGCATTTTTCATTTCTTGGCCATAACAGTAAAAACCCCATTAGTGCTTGTTTACTGATTGTTTATGGACTAAAATGTGCATTGTTTCTCCTGACTGTGGGAGATGGTGTGTCTCTGGCTTGAGCCCAAATTAAATGTGACGCTGATATGATATCTTAACACACAAAGATATTACAGTTCTCTTGCTCTTTTCTCTCTATCACATGCAATTTTCTTCCTATTTCCCCTCATGCCTGTCTTTCTCTTCTTCTTACTTCCCTTCTTGCTAATTATGAATTATGAACTTTCTGAAAATTATCTGGACTTGATTCATGTTATGCTTTATCTTTTTAAGCTCTGTAATATGTTTTTGTGTAAATAATTCCAGGGCTAATAAAAAGGCATAATATGATAGAAAGTAAAGTTGAGGAAAAAATATATAATTAATTAAATTAAAACAAGATTGGCAGGAAAATGTCTGTTGTTTATATTTTGAATATTTGTATTTATCTTGAATATAATTAACAAAAACCTTGAATATTTCTTAATAAACTGCCTGTTTTTCATAATAGAAAGGCATGCAAGATATTTTTTTATAATTCACATAATTAAAAAATTTTTTTTTAAATCAAAAATGTTTAAAAAATAGTGACCGTAATATTTAATCTAATATATTAGGACAAATATGACAATGTACTGCATGTCTTGAATGACTTAAATTATTTATCAATGAATGCTTGACCAAGAAGATTATTTGCCGAGGCCTAGCGATTGTATTATGTTATTAACGCATTCAAGAAACGTTATTAAACATATAAGGTATGCTAGAATGAAGCCATAGTTTCAATCACAAATGTGTTGGATGTTATTTGAAGGTCATTGATTGCTATATTACATTAAATCTGAGCTACACAAAGCAAACTGAAATCAAACTATGCGTGACGCAGTGGTCTCCTGTTCTACTCTTACTAAAGATTTTACTCTTCTCATCTGCAGCTTAATTATTCATTGACAGGTGCCTTTGATGAAAAATGATAAACGTCAAAGTCTTAATGAAGCTTGGAATTACATTACCAAGTGATAGAGTGCCTTGCTTGTCCAGACTGCTTACACTATTGGAGTCATTTAACCTCATAATCATAATTTACCTGAGTGCTTCACCTCGCCATACTACATAATGTTTTCCTGTTTAACATGTAGGTCTGTAATGGACTGCCACTTTATATAGTCCAACAACTCAAGAAAATGTTATAGAATGGGGCATATTTGTAAACCTATCAATGAATTATTGCATATAAATATGGCTTGTCTTGAAAATCTAAACCGAGATGTCATGACTCTCATGTGTTGAAGAAGGTTTGGAGGTCTCAAATTGCACCCCACTCTAAACCAGGATATCAATGGGCGGAGTCTAGACAAATGTATTCTTCTAAACCAAAATAAAGTAACAAAAAGTATTCTTAGAAGTCTAGAAGATATCAGTGTCAAGAAATAATCAATAAACTGCATGTTAAAAGACAAAGCGGTACAAAGTAATAGCACAAAAAACATGTCTTTTTATTTATTTGTCCCTGTAAAATTAATGCAGCACTACCAGTGTAATCTGATTCACAAACAAATGACTCTTATGAGCCAGCTCTTTTAATGAATCGTTCAGTGACTCCCAGTCTCACAAGTTATCAGTCTGGTGAGTCATTTATAGAATGAATTCATCAGAATTATGTTGACATTTACAGTAAATCACTGACTGAACATGAAGTTATTGTTACTTTCATTTTCATCTCAAAATAAAGCATGTATGTCTTTAACTTAAAAACAATATCCTTACTGTCTGATTGTTCACATGCCAACAATAATGATTAAAATAATAATAATTATAATAATAAATGTAAAGAAATAACAGCAAAAAAAAGCAGGAG
Organism: Labeo calbasu; assembly: GCA_019740295.1. NCBI lineage: Eukaryota > Metazoa > Chordata > Actinopteri > Cypriniformes > Cyprinidae > Labeo > Labeo calbasu. Next base: position 3,566 of record JAHKKF010517866.1, read on the forward strand.
GTGTGAAGAAAAAGTCCCCTCTTTTCCAGTATCAGTACAACAGATTTACACTCAACATAATATTTACCATACAAATGTGGTTCTCTCAAGATACTTGTAAGAACTCCTGGATATGAGTAAATATATCTGGTACTGGACTTTTAACAGGCAGAACCCAGGTGGTCAAGATTGGAAACATCACCTCATCTATAAAAATAATTAAGACCAGCACTCCACAGGGCTTTTGCCTCAGCCCTAATTATACTCGTTATTCAACCATTCACTGCATCTCTACACAGTAGAGCACCATCATCAAATTTCCTGATGACAACACCATTATTGGGTTAATCAGTGATAATGACGAGTACACATACAGGGACCCTCTGCAGGAGAGGATAGTGTTATAACAACAATCTAGCCTTGAATGCCAGCGAAACAAAAGTACTTATAGTGAGCTTCAGGAAAAAAGGACAACGCACAGTCCAGTCTGCATTAATGACTCACCTGTTGCAATCATTAACAATTCTTCAGACTGCAAATATTTGAGGAGCTCACCTGGACACCAAACATTTACCATAAGAAAGAGCACATCAATGGTATTGTGTATTTCAGAGGCCTTTAGGAGGTGCAAGCCAAATGGGTGGACAAGCAACAAAAAGACTGAGGATGCAGCTAAGGATCATAAGTAGGGCTGCACATCATGACTTATTATCAATTACGTAGTTACAGTTATCAATTACGTAGGTTGCAACTGAATAAATATGTGCTGCTTGTTTCAGAGAGAAGCACGACACTGTCTTTTTTTTTCTCCATTATCCAGTGTTTCAGAGTGGCTTAGTTCACAGTAAATGCACAAATCGAGTTTGTATTGCAAAAATGTATAAACCACTGTTGTCAACAAACATAAAGCTTCAAAGCATCCAGCTGGTTTTCTGCCAAAATATAAACTTGATGGGAAATGGAGAGATTAAGACAAAAATCTTGTTTTCTAATTTTATTATCACAATATTATTATTATCATTAGTATTATTATTTTTCGTAAATACTATTTTTTTATTTTACAGTCAAATACAATGATAGCACTATAATTTCTTGTTTAAATATATAAAATGTATTATAATATACAATATAGTAAAATAGCACTATTTCTTTGTGTAATATTTTTATTTAGTCATACAAATTAACAACATTTTTTTCTTAAATACTCTTTTAATTTTACAGTGAAATACTAGTACCATTTCTTATTTTAATATTTACAATATATTACAATATAGTAAAATAGCACTACATCTTTGTTTAGTATTTTTCATTTAGCAATATAATGGAATTAACAGCAACACCACAATAATAATAATATTTAACAATTTTTCCTTAAATGTGACCCTGGACCACAAAGCCAGTCATAAGTCGTACAGGTATATTTGGAGCAATAGCCAACAATATATTGTATGGGTCAAAATGATCGATTTTTCTTTTATGCCAAAAATCATTAGGATATTAAGTAAAGATCATGTTCTGTGGAGATATTTTGTAAATTTCCTACTGTAAATATATCAAAACTTAATTTTTGTTTAGTAATATGCATTGCTAAGAACTTCATTTGAACAACTTTAAAGGTGATTTTCTAAATATTTTGATTTTTTACACCCTCAGATTCCAAGATTTTAAATAGTTGTATCTCTGCCAAATATTGTCTTATCCCAAATCATACATCAATGGAAAGCTAATTTATTGATTTATTGATTGATTATAATGATGTATAACTGGTTTTGTGGTCCAGGGTTACAAATACTGATACTGATCATATGTCTTAGTTTAATATTTAAAATATATTGTAATACAAAATATAGTAAAACAGTACTACTTTGTTTAAAATTTTATTTAGTAATATAATAGAATTAACAACAACACAATAATAATAATAATCATATTCTTTGTGATTGTACATCAAATTGATTTTAGAATATAAATAATATAAATTTTCATCTTAAATCCCAATCACAGCTTTTGTTAGAAGAATCATAATTATATTTTTTTCCCCGAATCATGCAATCCTAATCATAAGCGATAACACATGTTCCTAGAAAAGAGCGTACAGCAACTGACATGCTCCCTTGTGTAGCTGATGATTGAAGGGAGCTGGGATGAAGATGTCTGAATAAGGGGATACAAGCATATATGTGGATAGTGTGACTGACAACCTGCCAACAAGTGACAGATTTTCTGAGAGCACTTGAAAGAAATTGTCTGTTGTTGGATGATGAGATACTGTGTGCAAGCCTAGTCGGACTGAGCAGTCTAATGTAAAATAAAAAATAATAATAAAAAAGGTTTATCTGCATAATGCATTACATGACTGTAAACTAACTGGACAGGAAGCACCTTCATCGAACACACTGTCTGGACGAGAAACCTCACCAGACAGGTGCCAAAGTATAATATGTAGATTACTGATGCCAAGGCGCAGAGTACAGTGTCTGCTTCAGACAAAAAATCCTACTTGATTTTACTATCAATATGTGACAGTGTATAGTCAGGAGAAACCTCAGTCTTACAGGCTGTTGAGGCCAAGTGCCATTGCCTGCTGGGGAAGAAAATCAGTGAGAGCCTCAGCAACTAAAACCACCTGAGAAAGACCTGTCTCCTCTTACAGAACAGACTCAAGCAGTGCCTGCCACTGGGCACTCAAGTTACACCTGGCATTGTGAAATAAGCGTCAGCCAGAGAAGCACATAAGCCAAGAGACTTGGGGGAAACGCCTGAGGCTATGTGACACTTTACTGTAAAACCAGAAGTGCTCAGTGTGAAATACAATTTAATCTCCAGCGCTTATAGAATAACAATATTCTGTATGAATAAAATTTGCTTGGATTACATAAGGGGCAGAGCAGAAATAAAAAAAAATAATTGGTCAAAATATGCTTATTAAGTTTCCAAAATGTTTTTTTTTTTTTTTTTTTTTTTTTCTTTGGGTTTCCAAAAAACCCTTCAGTAAACACATCCTAAAAGAACCCCTTTTTTTAGTATTAAGAATATTCTAATTATCTAAAGAATCTTTGCAGAATGGAAAGTTTCCGTAGATGTTAAAGGTTCTTCATGGAATCAAATACCTACAAAGAACCTATATTTGTAGACAGAAAATTTTTGGCCACTTCTGTTAGTAAAACACTCTATCTGGAATATCTGAAACCGAACAAAGCTAACTTGCTTCTCATTCGTTCAGTGACAGGCAATGTTTTGTGTGTTACACTACCAGTCAAAAGTTTTTGAACAGTAAGATTTTTAATGTTTTTTTGAAGAATTTTCTTCTGCTCACCAAGCCTACATTTATTTGATCCAAAGTATAATAAAAAATATAATACATATATATATATATATATATAAAATATAATTTATTCCTGTGATCAAAGCAAAATTTTCAGCATCATTACTCCAGTCTTCAGTGTCACATGGCACTTCTGAAATGATTCTAATATGCTGATTTGCTGTTCAAGAAACATTTATTATTATCATTATCAATACTTAAAACGTTGAGTACATTTTTTCAGGATTCTTTGATGAATAGAAAGAATAGAGAGATCCAAAGATCAGTGTTTATCTGAACTTAATAATAATAATAATAATATTTTGGGGGTATTTTTTTTTTATCTATTTGCTTTAAATAGATTAAAAGTGATGATAAAGACATTTATACTGTTACAAAAGATTTCTATTTCTGTTCTTCTGAATTTTCCATTCATCAAAGAAACCTGACAAAAATCTGCTTAGCTGTTTTTAACATAATAATAAATGTTTTTGGAGCAGCAAATCTGAATATTAGAATGACTTCTGAATGATAACGTGACTGGAGTAATTATGCTAAAAACTGACCTTTGAAATCACAGGAATAAATTACATTTTAAAATATATTCAAATAGAAAACAGTTATTTAAAATAGGAAAAATATTTCAAAATTTTACTGGTTTTGCTGTGCTTTGGATCAAATAAGGGCTTGGTGGGCTTGAAAGGCTTGCAGGCTTAGTGAGCAGAAGAGACTTCTTTAAAAAACATTAAAAATCTTTCTTGACTGGTAGTGTACCTTGAAAGGAAATTGGTCTCAGCTGGGCTCCCAAAGCACCCAACATCATTTGTAATGTTCTAGAAAAAAAATCCAATGTGTTCTAGAGATATCCAAGCAAGCGAAGGACACATATATGCCTTGATGCTTTTCTACCTCTATAATAGGCCACTACCTGCGAAGGCTGCTTTTTACGACTTTTAGACACAGCCAAAATGAATTTCAACTTATACAAAAAAAAAAAAAAAAAAAAAACCTTTTTTTTTTTTTTTTTATCTCAAATTTGACTGTATTTGCTTATAGAATGATAGAACGACACAATGCTAAATATTAGTTTATACCCCACTCCACAACACAGACAAAGCATATTTTGTAGGACAGAATGAGACCTGGCACAGCCAGGCAACCAATATTCAGTAGCTTAAAGCCAATAATTATTTAAATCTCGTGCAAGTAGCAATTAACTCCCTGTGACCTGTTCCAGCTAAATATAATTATCTGGCATAGAACCTGCATAATAATAGATGTTTTATTGCTCCCTTATGTTTCAAAACACCCACTACGCTTGTGTATGGAGTGGCTTGGTGACTAGAACCTGAGTGTGCTAAAATCAAGTTCTTCTGTTTGAGCACTTAATTTTACAAATTTAACTGCGTGTAGCTTTCTTTCTGTCTTTTTAACAGAATGAAAAAAAGAATTTCTGTATTATTTTAGAGGGGTCTTCTTATTTCTCACGTCTAATGGATAGTTGTTAGCCAAGCAGAATTCCTCAGAAGTCGTTTTAGTCGTGTTGAGGTGCAAATTAAAGGATTAAAGTAACATAAAGCTTTCAGCATAATGGTTCTACTTACATTATGCGACTACAGAGACATCTTCATTGTGTTTTCCGCGAGAAATGGTCGAGTTAGATTTATTTAGGTGCACATTAGTGAGATGAAAATTACACTGCCGCTCCGGACCACGTTGCCATGGCAACATAGAGCGCTTGGACAACTCGCGCTTCCTCTTCAATGAAAGCTCACGAGACATGGAGACAACACGCTTTTGGAAATATACACTTACCTTTCATATGAGTTGTTATGTTCGCGAAGGCGTTTTCCGCTGTTATGCCTCTTACAGGTCATCGAAATTCTTGATGCAAGAGAATTTCAGATGTGACACTAGCGGTTGTCCAAACTTTCCTCCCTCGAGAGGGAGGGAGGGCGAACTACGGTGTGGTGTGAGGGACATCACGAGGACGAGACACCTGCACACTGTAGTTATGTGACGAATAAAATAACTGGAAGCATGAATTCTAAGTAGGTTATTACTGTCATGTCACGACCAGTACTTCGGCACAGTAGACTATATGGGATAAATATTTTGCTGAATGATCACATTTTTCGCATTACATGATATATGGGAGATATATCATGTAAGTACTTCCGTCTGCTGTTAGTAATTTTTGTTTGAAAATATCCTTACACGAGCAGGTGTTACTTAATAAATCTTATTCATCGCTGGCTCAAAGGAATTTATTTGCAGATTTGATTTTAAATAATCGTAAGTAAGTATTCTATTTCATCAAACGTCTTAAGTATCCTGTCAGTGTTGTTTTACAATAGTGAAAAAAAAACAATTCAGTGCGTCGAATGATTCCTACTGAATCGCGAATTGATTCGGACTGTTATGCTAGTCAGTTTGACCAGTTCATTGAAATGAACTGACTCAAATGAGTCATTCTTTCCTGTTTCTGCATCTGAACAGCCGACAAAAGTACTGGACACACGACATGATCGTCACGGAAAATGTCTGTAAGATCAGTATGCTTATCTCCCTAGTTCACTTTTAGTGAAATTTGATATTTCAAATTGTTTGTGAATATTATACCTTAACGTACTGTTTATAAATGCAAGTGGGGAAAAAATCTTCCATCATGCAAAATAAGCTGGCACTGATTAGTCACAAAATGTGCTTCTTGTTTAGTTTTCACTAATGGTTTGAGTACATCAGTTGTTAAGACGGCTAGGAAGTACTAGGTGTTTGTCTCCATCTAGTGGATGATGAGCTCCGGTGCCTTTTTTTGTCTCATTTTAAAGTGGCACATGTTGTTTTGTTTGTTTTCTGGCAGTGGCATACTTTTCTGAAGATTTTTTTTTTAAGTTAAGTAAGTAAATTAATTTTTCAGAACTTGTGAGGTAGTGCATAAAATTAAAGTTTGTTACAATCATTTCCATTTACATATATACATTTTATTGTAGGTCAGTATGGTGTGCATATAAGAGTACACCAACAAATCTGTAATTTAAAAACATTTAAATCAATGTTAATAGACTCATGTGAAAACAGAATTATAGATCATCACTTGACAAAGTAAGAGAAGATTCACTGTAACATGTCAGGGTGTTCAAACAAACACATCTTTTAACAATAAAAAAACACTTTATTAGTAGGTTACTGAAGTTGTTACTACATTTTTTTAAATATCAAGGTACACATTCCACTTTTGCTACAGTTGTACTAAAAGTCCTCTACAGTATGAAGTGGAATTCTGCATTATAAAGCTGCTCTCCAAACAAGTTACAATAATAGAGAAACACAACCTGCTTAAACTAATCACACAAACTACTGAACTTTACACGACATTACTGCTACCTAAACAATAAACTGAAAACTAGGATCAGTATTGTATTTTTGTAACTTTAGCAGCAGTAAATTCTGTTTAATACATCCTTCATTTTATAAGCAGCATTGCACAAAAGAATTTTACCTTTTTTCTCCACAGACAACTCTTTATTTATGCTTCTGAGATTCTTTGAATTTTCTTTTTTGGAAGTCTTTCTTGGGTTCTTTTCCATGTCTCATTACACTCCCCAGCTCCCTACGTTTCAAATCAGTATCATGAACACAAATCCAGGCCCTCACAAGGGCCTTGAGCAACTAAACATTGGGGCACTCATCGAAAACTGGGTCACATATAAATGTCACTGGTATTTATCAACAACATCACTGTATTATATTCCAGGACCAATGCCCTTCTAGTATGATTTGTGTTGTTTAGAATGTGTCTTCACTATAGCTGTAAAAGTACAGTGCCATGATTACACATCCACTCAGCCACCATTTCTCTTGACTTGAGAGACATGAAAACATGACAGGATATAAGCAGGGTATAAGTGATTTTACGGTGCATTGTGAGAATTTACAGCAAGCATATATTTTAGTACCCTGGAACAACTTTGGAAATGGGGAAAGCCCTAGATTTTCTTAAGAAAACTCTAATTTATTAGAACACTCCAGTTAGCCTTTTGAGGCGTTGTTAGTTTAGAAGTTCACATACAGCACTGCTCCTAATCTAGACTGTTAGCTTTTAAACAAAGTGATCCCAGCTAACACAAATATGTTCTAGGAACGTTTTTCTAACATTCCCATTAAGCTATATTTGAAACATCCAGTTGTTAAACATTTAAA